>JAVXUL010132729.1:0-15583 GCA_035590515.1 Trichilia minutiflora
GGCTCGAACACAACCAATTTGGCTCTTGGAAAAACACTCCTTGTGGATATGACACTTGGACTCACCGGACCATTCTACAACAAGACTACCTATACTTGGGTACACAATCTAAGTGAGATCAGGTCCCTGGAAAGTTTGAAGAAATAGATGGAGAAGGTGCTGGCCCAATTAGAGTCCCGTTGTAACGAAAGGGTCAATGACTTCATAGACCTAACTAGTCGACTCTTTCTCCAAGAATATCCCAAAATGAACCTTCACTGGTTGTTCAACTAGTTAAGCCACGAAGTTTCGGGGACCTCATAGCTATCTGCGGAAGGCGTTTCGCCTGAAATTGCCCATGATGAGAGGCCTAATACCAAAGCCCCCTTCAACACCTCAGTAACAAATATGACATTTGAGGCAGACGTTAAAGGCATCGAGTGACAGGAACCTCAGGATCCAAGGGTAAATAATGAGGGAGCCCCTAATACTTCCCATGCCAAGGTGACCCTTGTCCTGGTATCTTCCGATGACAAAGATGGAGGAGCGAACCCCCTTTAGGATCAAATTAAATGATCCTTGATATATATTCAAACATAATGATTATACTTAGGATTATACTTGTACATCTCCATTTTTGTATACTCATTCTTTGTTCATGACTCCTTTGAAGGCCTGGCTTGTATGGGGTCGTTGTCCTTAAATCACTCGAGTGTAAACTTACAAATTTTTGTAAATTAGAACACTTATCCATTCATTATTAATGAAAACAGAGAACTTTTTTCTTTGTGCTCTTGTCTACTGGATTTCAATTATTACTGCTTTTAGTACTTGGCCATTGTCTGTATGGAAATCCGTTAACCATGCTAGTCACTCGGGCTAAGGACTTTTTCTTCAAATACTTCGGGGGTCTGGTCTTCATTAGGGATCTCTTAAGAGACAGCTCGACTAGTGCTTTGTAATTTTAGGGTCCATAAATCAATTGGGATAAAAAGTTTGATTGGCACTAGGAGAAGGCTTAACTAAGAGAAATCTCAACTAGGAGAATGCCCAACTAGTGCTAGGGATTTTAGGGCTAGGAGGCCAACCCAGACACAAGGAGAAGACTCGACTAGTTCTCGAAAAAATTGAGATACTAGGAGAAAGCTCAACTAGGAGAAAAAATTCAACTAAGAGAAGGCTTAATTGGGAGAAGTGTTCACCAGAAGAATGCTTAATTAGTGCCTATGGATTTTAGGGCTAGGAGGCCAACCTAAACACTAGGAGAAAACTCAACTAGTTCTCAGAAAAACTGAGATATTAGGAGAAGGCTCAAGTGGAAGAAGTCTCGACCAGGAGAATGCTCAACTAGTGCCCGGAGAAGTCTCGACCTCGATCCCTCTTTCGTTGATAATGAATCCCAAGAATTTGCCTGACCTGACTCCAAAAGCGCGTTTCTTGAGATTTTGTTTCAAATTATACTTTTAGAGGAGAGAGAATACCTACTCCAGGTCAGAGGTGTGGTTAACAACTTTTATAGATTTTGCAATCATGTCGTTTATATAAACCTTCATGGAACTTCCTAGCAAGGGCTTAAATACTTTATTTACCAACCTCTAAAAAGTAGCCCCGCGTTCTTCACCCAAATGACATGACCTTATAGTAATACAGGCCCTGGTTGGTGATGAATATCGTTTTATAAGAGATTGAGGATGTGCAATAGAATTTGATTATATCCCGAGAATGCATCCATCAAACTCAATAACTTGTGTTCGGTGGTTGAATCCACCAACTGATCGATTCAGGGTAGAGAAAAGCTGTCCTTGGGGCAAGTTTTATTGAGTTTAGTAAGTCAACACACATCCTCCAACTCTCATTGGCCTTTTTGACCATGACGACATTTGCTAACCAGCTAGGGTACTTGGCCTTACTGATGAAGCCGGCCTTAGTAGCTTATCTACTTCGGCTCTGATACCATTCTGCCTTTTCGTATTAAAGACCCTCCTCTTCTGTCACACTGGCTTATGAGTTGGCATAACAGTTAATTGGTGAGTTATGACATTAGGGTCTATCCCTGGTAGGTCTTTGTGGGTCCAAGTAAATACATCACAATTTTACTATAGAATCTCCATTATGCCCTTTCTCAAGTCAAAATCCAACTGGGCACCGATCTTCACGATCCTAGACGGGTATTGGTCATCCAATGGCACGCTGATTAGGGTTTCTCTAGGTTTCAATATAAATCCTGATGACCCGTTCCCCTCGATGACCTAGCTATTGATGAGAGTAGATGCTTGACCCTCCTCGACTGTTTCCTCCTCAGGTCCTCGGGAGTGTCTCCCCACCTCATCGGATGTTGCTTCTAAGGGTGTTTTATGGATGCAATATGTCTACTTTAAAGAGGTCGTGAGCAGGACCTCGTTTCCCTTTTGTTACCCTTAACAATATTGATCCCTTCCTCGGCTTTGAATTTTAGCTTTAGGTAATGTATACTCTTTACTGCCTTAGTATTTTGGAGGAAAGGTTTCCCTCAGATGACGTAGTAGGGGATCTTCAGGTCGACTACCTGGAAGTTTACTATGGCAGTTTTCTAATAGGGCTTATCCCCTATGATAACCGGCAAGTGTATTAACCTAAAGAGAACAATATAAGAATCTCTGAATCCATATAATGCTGATTTAGGCTAAGTTAACTCCAAATCCTCTATTCCCAAGGAATCCAGAGTGTCTTTAAAAATGATGTTAGTAGAACTGCCCGTGTTTTTTAATATCCTACTGATCTATTTTGACACTATCCCCATTTTTACTATCAATGCATCATCATGGGGATAGTGCACCCTTATCTCGTCCTTGTCGGTGATTATGATGGGTGTAGTGGCTATTCTTGGCCTTTTATCAACCCTTACGTTCATAATGTGGAGATCCGACAAGTGCCCAGGTAGGGAATAACGTGTATAATTTTTTTAGGTGTTATTCGATAATTCTACTAAAGTTGATCCCCCCGAGATGGCCAACATGATATGGTCGAGCCTGAGATCATCCTTTCTTCTCTGGGGTTGCTCCACTCTCGGGTGCATGTACTCAAAATCTGCGATATAATTAATAAGGTAGCTATTTTTGATAAGTACCTTAATTTGATTCCTCAGATCTTCACACTGGTCCGTAGTGTGGCCATACTCCTTGTGAAACTCACAAAATCGGTCTTTAGTATTTTTTGGTACTTTCGTTTTCATGCTCTGGAGCTGAGGTGCTAAAAGTCCTCTGCTTTTGGCGTATTCGTACACTTTGGACAGGGGGGCCCTGAGGGGTGTGAAGCTACGTGCGACTACTTGTCTAATCCTTTTAGGGGGATCTTCTGCTGGTAGGGGATTCAGGGCTTTCTCGTTCCTTTAGCTTTCTGGCGGGAACCTACCTTGACCTCTGTCTCTCTTGTTAGCATCCCTTTGGTCATTCTTGGGGTTCCATTATCAGCTTCCTTGGTCTTTCTGCCTCTTGTCTCATGGATATTCTCTGCTCGTTGAGGTTGGGGGGCTTTCCTGCCTCATTCTCAAAAGCATTTCTTTTTCTATTTCAATTTCATCTAATAGCTCGATCATAACTGCCTTATAGGTGTCCACCGCTCACCGATGGATGGCGTACCAAGGTCTTTCTAGCCTTAAGCCTTTCTTCAAGTGCTCCAATGTTAGAGGGTGATGGTAAGTATGAATACGGTATATACGTGCAAGGCTAATCATATCTTGTACAAGAAGTCAGTTTGGATATGCTTTGTTCATATAGGTGTTCGATTGACAGTCAAGATGGGATCCGTTGTCTCGATACATTAGACTGAGAATTTTTGTTACCTCAGTTTGAATCGAGTTCTTAATCGAATGCCGATATGATATCTTGATTATAAGTTTGTAGCCATAGCATAATATTGACATATCACATATGATCGACAATTCAAATGAGAATCGGGATTAGGGTTGTGACAGTCAATGAACTCCTATCTCGATCAGGATACGACGATGGAAGGATATTACTCACACGTTACGTGCAGTCAAGGAAAGGTTTGATGAAGGTACTTCTTCATCGTGACTCAGGGACTATGATGCATTACTAGATACTAATCATAGTCGTTGAACAACCGAAATGTTCAGAGCTGAAACGTTTAGCATATGTTCACAATTGAGTCACGGTGAACCTTCATGGTCCACCAAAATTCTCTAACGCTTCTTCACCCAAGAGAGAGATAACATATTATAGAGAGAGAGCTAGTGCCTTCATGATAATATAGAAATAGGCTGAAACCGATACGTATTACTATTATACGTATTAAATATTCTTTAAAGTGTTAAAGAAATAATTGAATGATATCATAAGGTTATTTAATGTAAATAACTTGAAAATTTTGATAATAATGATTATTAAATATGTTAAAATATGAGTTTAAGGCAAAATGATGAAAATTAAATGAAATAGTTTTATTTAGTGTAAAATGACCGTTTTACCCCTAATGTAATGCATGTGTGTAATTTATTGTAAATTACATATTTAAATTTGATAATTTTGATTATCAAATATCTTGAAATATAATTTTACTATAAAATGATAAAATCTAAATTAAAGTATTTAATTTAGATAAAAAATAATATTTTACCCTTATGTGTAAATGTGACCAAGGGTATTATAGTAATTATCTAAAATTTATGAATTTTATATAATCCATTACATTAATTAATTGGTTAATTAAGATGACCATTATATAATTATTTAAGTGTTAAATAATAAAATAAAAATTGATTTTTATTAATAACTAATATGGAAACACATGTCATTATATAATTGGTTTATATAATTGATTTTGTGTTTTATTTTAATTGGTCCAAATGTATGGTTGCATACATTAAACATGAGAGGGTTTGTATCACATATTTTTCATTTATTTAATATATTTATAAGATAAATACACATTAAAATAAATGAAAAAGAAAAGAAAAAATATAAATATCTTGTATTTTTATTTTTTAATTAAGGAAAAATTGATTTTCCATACCTCTCTCTCATATTTTCGGCCAAGGAGAAAGCAAGAAAGAGAATGGTGCAAAATGAGAGGATTCATGGTTTTAGATCTAATCTTCATCAAGTTAGCATCTTTGCAAATTGAGAAACAAAAGCCTTAAGGTAAATACTTGAATTATCCCTTGTTTTCCTCCATTCTAGCCTAGGGTTTTAATTAAAAAACTTACAATTTATGCATGATTTAAGCCATAGAGCTCACACTTATTACTATAAGATATGGTATATGGATGTAGAGACACCCTTCTTCAATAATTTTGTTAAGAAAACTATACATACATACTTATAGATAGAGAGATAGATAGATAGATAGAGAGAGAGAGAGAGACAGAGAGAGAGTAATATGTAGGGTATGCTTCTATAGATAGTCATAAGATATATAATAAATCTCCATAAATTAGAACTTATGATTCGATGATGTAGTCAAATTATTCAACTCCATTAAGAATATAGATGAGCCATACATCTACAAGATAAAAATTAACGATGCCATGACATTCTTTGTGTTATATGTGTATGACACATTATTAATAGGAAATGATGTGGGCATGTTACTTGAGATAAAATTGTGGTTGTCTAATATATTTTTCATTACAGATTTAGGAGAAACAGTCTATATTCTGGATGTTAATCTCTATAGAGATAGATAGAAAGAAATAGTGAGTTTTTTCCTATAAAATGTATATAGAATAGATACTGAAAAGTTCAGTATGAAAGACTGTAAGAATGAGTTCTTATATTACAGTCATAGAGTTCATCACTCATGAGATGAAAACCAAGATTAAAGTTGATCATATGCATAAGTAGGGAGTTCATTATGCTTTTGTCATAGGGAGCCTTATGTACGTCTTGTTCTATATAAAACCTGATATAAAATTGTGATGTAAGTGTAACGAGTAGATATTAGACAAATCGTAAAGAACAACATTAATATGCAGTCAAAAGAATTCTTAAATACTTAAGAAGTATTAAAGATTTATTTTGACATATAGATAAGGTAAATTAAAAATAGAGGGTTACACTGATTCTGACTTTAAGTCATATAATAATGATTGAAAGTCTACATCTACATTAGTTCTCAGCTATAATAGAGTAATTATAAGTTGGAATGGTTCCAAACATACTATTAAAGTGAACTCTATTACAGAAAACTGAATATATTGCTGCTCATGTAGCTGCGAAAGAGACTGTGTAGTTCCATAAGTTTTAGAGTGAACTCAAAATGGTTCATTCATGAATAATCCAGTAGCTTTGTAATATGATTATAATGGAATAATAGTATAAACTACGGAGCCTAGGTATCACCAAAAGTCTAAATATTTTTAATATAAGTAGCACTTAATTAAGATGTTTATATTAGATGAAAATCTGAACGTGCAAAAGACTTCATAACGGAAACGTAATGAACCCACTCACTAAATCTGTGACACAATAGCAAATAAGTCACCATCTTAAAAATATAGGTATAAGATATCTTGATGATTGACTCTAGTATAAATGAGAGTTTGTTGGATATAAATTTTTTTATATAAATATAGATATAAATTTTTATTTATTAATCTATAAAATTTAAGAGTAAATAAAATTGTAATAGCAAATACTATTTTTTAACTTAACTTTTAATTATTAAATTGAAATTATTTAATTGTTAAGAATTTGCGTATTAATTTAAATAAAAAATTTAAGTCGAGTGAATATTAAAGAAGAACAAGAGGCTCTATTCCTCTTGTTATATTTGTTTAGTTACATGTATTGGTACATTGTTGCCTTGCACAAGTAATTTTGTGAATTATATAATATAAGACATGAGATAAAATTGAGGCCTACTCGTGTTCATTTGTCGTTATTGAATTAATGCATTTCTTATCTTCAAGAGTTTACCCCACCTTTGATCCATCGAAGCTGTTTTTTTGGCGCCAATATCTGCCAAATTAATACAATTTAGTCAGTTAAATTAATTAATTAAATACAATAGTGTTAGAAATATAATTTTTTTTATACAAACTGAATAACAGTTAATTTAGTATAAATATATTATTATCACATAGTTTACTTTTATAAATTTTTTTTCTACAACCATAGAAATTTAGAACATAAATAATATAAGTATTTTATATCAATTTTTATAATTAAATTTATATACTTAACAACATTTTAATGAATACAGCTAGTTCTAAGGAAATAGTTATTTTCTAATAAAAGCAAATTTTGAAAAATTGATATAATTTGATTTGGATACATTGAAATAAATTTCTCTTTTGAAAGATAGTCTAACTATTAGAGATAAATTTTGAAAAGCAAGCAATCACTTACATTGAATTGTAGGTTGTGATTTCTCACATGACTCTGAACAAGTATCCTGAAACATAAGTTAATTGATTAACTAATTAATCAATAACACGAATGATTGAAATTAAATAAAAATTAGGTTTCATTTCGATCTGATATCACTATCAGATCAGATGAATGATAATATTCTATCAACTATTCCTTTATTAAAAAAATAAAATTACTTGAAGTGTGGTCGTAAGACGAATACTGTCTTGTACGATTGAATCGAGATTAGCTTCATAACTACCTCGTTTTACATACATAACCTGCAATGCAATGCACAAAACTATTGGTTATTCACAATAGATAAGCCGTTTATTTTAATTTTAATTTTAATTGTTAATGATAGATGGGAGGAGTATAGTTACTGAACTGAAGGATCGTCCCCAATTTCAGGGAGTTCAATAATATTTTCGCTATTCCGATTCTCTCTGCTTGATAGGAGAATCCATACCTCAAAGCTTGTGTCTATCTGCATTTTAATTAATTAATTATTAATGTAAAATTTAAAATTAATTAATTAAAATATATTAATATTACCTTTTTGCAATAAGGTGCAGAACAATTGCTACATTTTCTAGTGAATGATGTGATGATCCTTCCATCTACCGAGAGTCCGAAGCTAGCGTGCTGTCACTTACTATCAACTTATGTTAAACATATGAATAAAAAAGATAACAGCAAGCTTATACAATCGAGTTCATCCCGAGTGGCTTGAAAATTTCGGACAAATCTTTAGCTAGGGATAAAAATAAATGCAGCACTTGAAAATCTACATGAAATTTTTAAGACATTTGGAATGAATTTCGGCTAACTCATTCGGACTGTTTAGACTTTTCCAAAGAATAAATGGCATACATATTTTTTAAGTTTAGTAAAATGTATATTTGAGTTTTATTATTTTAAATCATTTATATATATTCTTACTTATTAAAAATATTTTTTGATTAAAATGATTTTTTATTGCACCTATAATAAATCTTTTTAATTATAACTATTTTGAGAATTTATGTTTCATATTAACTTTATTTTTTTAATTTACGAATTAAACTAATGAATTGAAATTTTTATGCATATTTTTAAAATAATAATACTAAAATATATATTTACCTAAATTTTAGGGGAACATATGTTATTTTTTAATTTAACAATAAATAAATATTAAATTAGATTAATATATAATTGATTAACTAATCATATATACCTTTTCGATGGAGAGGTTGATAGAAACCTGATCACGATTATTCTGATTTTGCTGTTGATCTTCTTCCACTTCCACCAAATCTTGCAATTTTAGGTCTTTTAGAGAAACAAGAAACTCAGTGTTCCATTTCCCCTTCCATCTTCCATCCGAAGTTGATATGGTGACTAGGCTCTTTCCAGCCAATTCATTCTTCTTCCTACTCAGCTTCTTAGGAATATGTGGTATCATGTCCGTACATATAATTTCACAGTCAACAAAATATTTATAAATCACAATTTATGCACAATTGATATTATTATTTTTTAAATAACTATAAAAATAAAATTATAAAAAATATCTAATAACATTATTTGCTTATTTTTAAATTAATATTTAATATATTAATTTTTATCCTATAACACTTTCATATTAAACATATTATAATGTTGCAGTTTTCAGTTCACAATCCCAAATCAAATTTAAATATTGGAGATAGTATGTTTAACGTTTAACCACATATAAATAAAATTTGAAAAATCTCCTACATTTTCTGATTATATATATTTATTTCATAAAATCTTAATCACATAGAAGTAAATTGAAATGAATCTTCTTTATAATTTTTATAATATACATAATTATTTTTTAAAATTTTTAATATACATAAATAAATTGTGATAACACTGAAATAAGATTATTTTACAATTTATAACAATTAATCATGAAAATTAAATAGATTTACATAACATGAACCGATCCTGAACTAACAATATGGAGATAAGGGACGATTGGCAACTATGGAAAGGAGGATTGAATGTTTGAAAGTGATAGTTGCAACGTGGACACAACTGCAACACACACGTACATACTCTAGCTAAGGCTCTTGAGCAGAGAAATTAAAAGCGAGGAAGAAAATATGAAGTCAGATTGGAATGAATTAGTTTAATTAATTCATATATAATTTGATAAATAAAAGGTAAAAGAAATAGAAATAATTAATTTAATTAACTAAATGTTTTCTTATATTATTATTTTAAAATAAAGAAGAGAGTATGTATATGTACCTGTGATAAGTCATCATTTCTTTCTGTTATTTTTTTCATCTTCGCCGTCGTCTTCGTCTTCACGAAATTGTTGTTGTTGGAATGTGATAATTGATTCAGAAATGGCTTTATATTTCTTGCTCTTGCTGTTGCTGACATCAATTGGAATCGTATACCTTCACTCATCTCTCTCTCTCTCTCTTCTTTCAATACAATTTACCTTATCTTCTTGCAAATCAGCTGCCCACTTGACATATACATAAAAATATCGAGCGCTCGTGTCAATATGGTATTGAGAGGTAGCCACTTATATCAACATGCTTTGTCAAACAAAAGTTAAAATATCTTAAAATTTATGTGAAATTATTATTTTATCCTTCAAACATCTTTACAAATTACTTTTAGCGTGTCATGCATTACATGAACTTATATAGGGCAATGATGCTAAGGACATAATTTTTTTTTTTTGTATAAAATAATATAATGGTATTAGATAATTATTAAAAAAATAAATTATATAAAACATATGATAATTATAAAATACAGTCATATTAATTTATAAAAAATTTATATTACGAAAATTATTGACTTTTGTAATACACTCGATGGTGTAATAAATAGTCATAATGTGCAAGATTTTAATTTTATTCTCACGGTAGACAGAGAAACATTCAAGGATGCTCTAAGAAATCGGACGCCTTGGGCAACATTGAATTAAGTCCTTCTCAAATTAAAATTTAGATTGAAAAATATGAATTTTTATTAAAAATTATTTATTTAAAATTTATTTTTCTTAAATATTTTGGAATGCAAAATTAATATATATATATATATAGCTAATTCACTCAATCATTTTTATGACATTTTTTATCTTGACTATTCAATATTAATAAACATATTTATGCAAAATTAATTGTTTATAGTATAGTCAATATGCATTTAACAAACAAGTAAATACACTATTTTAAAAAATAAAACCAAAATACAACAATAATGTTATAAAAAATAATTTAAGAAGAATATAGAATGATAGAACCTGAAAAATTAAGATTTTGATGATCACAAAGTTTTATTTTACAACATGTTAAAATAGATAGAAATAATGAAATTACTATATTTAAGGTTTTTTGTAGTTTTATTAGAAGTGTAAATAGATTACAATGTTCTAATTTTGAGCTCACTTGAAGATTTATTTAGTTAAGAAATAATAATAATCATAACAATTTGTTTGGAAAAGAATAACTATTAAAGAAAAGTTCGACTTTAATTGAAAAAAATAGTATTTAGAAAGTTGAATTGGACCGAGCTACAATTAAGACAAATTAATTATCTTTTTAATATATAAAAAATTAATTTTTTATATGTGTATTTTAGAATGAGGCCTTTGTATACCTTGAGAACTTTGGGCAACTGCATAATTATCAAGGGGTAGAGGCCTTTGCATAATCCAGTTTTAAATGGAGGTAAATGATTCATTATTACTTTCATCGATGATTTTAGTTGAAAAATATAGATAATACAAACCCTGTCAAAGATAACGAGACTTGAACTCAATTAGTAATCAAAGATTGCTCTAGAATAGATTTGAATGGAATCTCGACTAATTGTTTATAAAAAAAATAAAAACTTTGGTATAATGTAGACACCACAAATAGTGATGGAAAACCCATTTGATAAGTCGCTGTTAAACATTACAAGAATAATTCTTGATAAGTTCGAATAGTTCTTCAAAGAACCAAAGAGAAAGTAAATTCTGAATTTTCTACTAATTGATCTCTATTACACCCTTTTGGAGGCTATTTATAACCTTAAAAGAATAGTGGTGTAAATAGTAAAGAATTCTTAAACCTAAAAGAATTCCTAAAAAAAAGAATAGAAAACTAAATAAATAGAAAAGACTTTCCTAAATATATTTCAATACTTTGGGAAACTAAACAAATAGAAAAACTTTCCTAAATAGATTTTTAATTATCCAAAACTCTAAACAGCTAAATAAAAAGATATTGGGTATAAGTAATCAATTATCTAGCCCAAATAACAGTTAAATAAAATCTTAATAGTATAATTAAAGTCCAATTTAACATGTGACTAATTAAACTTTAATATTGGGCTTAAACTTTGTCTTCATATACTCTAATAAGATGGATCGGCCTTGGTTTTCAACTAAGACTCTTCTCTTGTCCCATGCGTATGTCATCAACTCTTGATCCACAATCTGTTGCACAAATCCATGAAATGCCTCCTTAAAGTTCTTGGTCTTGGAACGTGTAACAGGTCTATGTGGCATAACTATGTCTTTAAGATTATCTCTTTTATGTTTATTGATGAGTACATAAAAGTGTACATGTACTAAGGTTTAAATTCATCATTTTATATTTCAAAGTATGATTAACTCTCTCCATTTATCTATATTTCTAGTCTTTGATGTAAAATTTACTTTGTTTATAATTTTAGTTAATTTTTATTTTAATGCAGTGAATGTAATAAGGCCATACTTTTTTTATCCAAGAAAGCTATTGAGGTGAATCTTGATTCATTGAAAAACTAACTCATTGGCTAAAACTTTTATGTTTGGTCCAACCATCAATTTGGGATCTAAGTTATATTTTTGAAGCCATCAATCAAGCTTAGTTGCTATTTCAGTCTAGCTTGATCATGCTTCAGTATTTGGCCCATATCTTTTGATAACAATTTCAGTTTATCTGAGACAAGTGACAAATGAAAGATGAGTCAAATATCTATAATTTTTATGTTTACCATGAAAGCTGAATCAATCTTTGAGGTCATCCATGACATTTTTATGGTGGTTGGAATATTTTAACTTTATTGGTTAAAGATTTCAACTACTTACTTTGACATTTAACTCTCATGTTTGCCTATAAATAAGAGACTTATTTTGTGTTTTAAAAATATAATAGAGGTAATAGAGTTAGTTTGTAATAAAATTTCATTCTCTCATCTTCATGTTTTTTTAAAGTACTAGTTAAGGTTAGGAAGTTAATATTAAGAATGTATAGTATGTTCTTTAGATCTCATTTTTGTTTTTAATGTTTAAAGTCTTTTTTTTTTAAATTATATATCCACGTTTTGAAAAATATTTTTAAGTATTTAAACTATTTGATTTTTATGTGGACATTTGACACATTGATTGCTTGAAAAAACTCTCTTTGATTCATTGTTGACATATGGCACAAAGAATGTTTTGAAAATTAAATATATTAAATGTTTTTCTTAGATGTTTTTACTAATTAATTTAAAGGTATTGTTTTAATCAAATATTTATTTTTTTGAAGAAAATATATTTTTCGTGCATCAAATAATTTTTATCTTCCAATTGGGATAACTCTTTAGTTAATCTCAATTGAGTTAACATAAAGGATCTAGTTTACTACCATCATCCTAAATATCAATTTCTAAAGCTTTAGTGTTTTAATTTGTATTTAATTTTTACTTGGTAATTTTTCTTTAAAATTGATCCATCATTTATTCAACCTTTACTATTGACCTTGGCTTGGACATAAACTAATTGGACTCTTAAAAAACCCACTTCTTATGGATACGATACTTGGACTCACTGGACTATATTATAAAAAGACTACCTATACTTGGGTACAATAATCTAATTAAGATCAAACTTTTGGCATCGTTATCGGGAGTGTAATTAACTAATATAAAATTAGCCTTATGAAAGGTTAAGTCTCCAACAACTTTTATTTTTACTTATTTATTTTTATTGCACTTTACTTTATTGTAATTTATTTGCTTGTTATTTATTTTCTTTTAATTTAATTGTTGTTATTTTTATTTATGTTAAGGAAAGGCTTTGCCACCTCTTTTCATAATCTTATCTTATTTATATACTTGTTACAGAGAAGGCTTTGTCACTTCTTTTCATAATTTTATCTTGTTTATATTCTTTTTACAGGGAAGGCTTTGCCACATCTTTTATATTATTATGCTAACATTTTTTTTTGTTAATTTATAATTGTTGTGTGTTTATTTTGTTTATGCTTAATTGATAACATGATCCACATTCAGGGTATTTGGTAAAAGATAATTCTCAAACTTTCTTTGATAATTTATTAATTTATCTTCATCATCACATACTTTTAGCATCATGGCTGATAATTAAAGCATTCAAGGAGAAATTGAAAATCCTCCATTGAGAATCATGTGTGAATACTTGCAACCTCTTCAGCATTCCACTCTTTCTTGTTTTATTTTTCCTCTTAATGTAAATAATTTAAATTTAAGCCGGGTATGATTCCTTTACTCCATAATTTCTATGGCTTAAAATATGAAAATCCTTACTTGTATTTGAAAGAATTTAAAGAAATTTGCATAACTTTTAATGATCAGACATGTAGTGAAGAAATTGTTAAGCTTAAGTTATTTTCTTTTCATTGAAAGATAAAGTTAAAACTTGAATTAATTCTTTGAGGTTTAGATCAATTGGAATTTAGAATGAAATATAAGCAAAATTTTTGAAATTTTTTTTTTCAGTTCATAAAATAAATACTTTCAAAAAACAAATTCAAAATTTTTTCCAAAAAAAAAATGAAACATATTTTCAATGTTGGAAAAAATTTAAAGATTTATTAAATTCATATTCATATTATAGTTTCAAAAAATGACGTACAATTAATTTTTTCTATGATGGTTTAATACTTGAGACTAAATAATTTGTTGAAACCATATGTAATGGAGAATTTTTGGAAAAAGATCCCAATGAAGCATTAGATTATTTAGGTCACTTGGCTAAAAATTCATAATCTTGGCATACCACTAGTTTTTTTACAAAATTCAATTAGATCTAATCTAATTAATTCTAGTGAAGAAAAATATAATTTAAGTCAAGAAGATGATTTAAAACTAGGTTGCTAATTTGGCAAGATAGATTTAACCCATGGAACTTAGAAAAGCAAAGGATGTCAAATTCATTAAGCATGAAGATGTTTGCAATATTTGTGATAATATTGAACACTCAAAAAATAAATTCCCAAACCTTCTAGTATTCAGAGAATCCATGCATGAACAAATGAATGCCATAAATTATGCCCAGAAATCTTACCCATCTCCATACTCCAATACTTATAATTCAAATTGACAAAATCATATTAACTTTAGTTGGAGAAATGACCATAATGCTCAGACATTTCAACCACAAAGGTCTTTCAATCCTCTTTCATATAATCAATCAAAGTTAAAACCCTTAAAGAAATCATGCATGCATTCATTGAAAAGCAAAAGTCATTTAATAATCAAACAACTCAGTCATAAACTGATTTGCAAGATACTTTTACAAAATTTGCATCAGCACTTAGTATTCACGAGAAAGGTAAGTTTTCATCTCAATCACAGCTCAACCTAAAAGGTTAATCAAATTTAAAAGTTGATTAGCATATAGACCAAGTTAAATCGATTACTACTCTTTGTCGTGGTAAGGTTGTTAAGAAGCTTATTCTTAATACGTATGAGAAAAAAAATCAATCTCTACGAGTAAGGAAAAGGATGATAAACTTACACCTATTGTAGGTAAGATTGAACCAACACCTGTGCAACTATTTTCTCATGTATTTCTCTAAAGAAACCAAACCACAATTCAGAAATTTATGAGATTTTTAAATTTATGAGATTTTTAAACAAGTCAAGGTCAACATTCTTTTGTTAGATATGATTAAACAGATACCCTCTTATGTCAAATTTTTGAAATACTTGTGCACAGTAAAAAGAAATTAAATATGAAAAAGAAAGCTTTTCTAGCCAAACAACTAAGTGCAATTCTTTAGAATAATAATGCAATAAAATATAAAGATCCAGGTTGTTCAACAATCCCATACATTATTGGAGATCATAAAATTAAACAAGCTTTACTTGATCTTAGGGTTAATGTAAACTTACTTTCATATTTAATTTATCACAAGCTCAACTTAGGTGAGTGATGAGTACATAAAAGTGTATGTGTATTAAGAGTTAAATTTATCATTTTACACTTAAAGTATGATTAACTC
>JAVXUL010132749.1:0-15583 GCA_035590515.1 Trichilia minutiflora
TGCTAGTGCTTAAGAAGTAATATTTACCATTCTTGGTGGGTTTATAATAGTGTTTTATTTTTCTATATTGTAGGTTGCCTGCATGCTTAATTACAGGATTATTTGTAATACAACCTTCACAATCTCAAATGTTGTTGGCCCTAGAGAGGAGATTACCCTTGCTGGAAATCCCGTCACTTACCTCAGGGCAAATACTACTAGCATTCCCCATGTATTTAACTATGATACATTCAACTGTTTCGTATAATCTTTCGAATTCTAGTTGTAGTTTCCAAAGTTTTTATAGCATGTTATATGTTATATTTAACTTATTCTAAGTTTTTTTTTTTTTCATTTGTGCAGGCGATTACAATGCACATGGTGAGCTATGCTGGAAGAGTTGACTTGCAAATCCTGGTTGCCAAAGACGTCATTCCTGACCCAGAATTTCTTGCAAAGTGCTTTGAAGATGCACTGCTTGAAATGAAAGAAGCAGCTCTTGCTTGCAACAAAATAGAGAATTAGAAATTATTGATTTGATTTTCAAACGGTAGAATATTAATTCAATCCCACAACAAAATAATTCATGAGGGATTTGTATACATATTACAATTAGTTAAGGGCGAGTTCAGTTACATTTTGACAAAAGAAAATTATTCAAACTCTTCATCTCTTTTTGTTGTAAACTTAGTGCATCTTTGATGATTTGCTTCCATTTTTTATTATTCCGTATCATGACTTATATGTTAAAAAAAGTAGATTCTGTAATTTTTTCTTTATTTTTAGACTTTAAGAATGTGTTTTTTCTAAGTGGTTCCGATGAATTATACTTATAAGATTCTCTTTATTAATAAATTAAAAGAAAAATCTGACTTAATAGTTATTCATAAATTCAAGCAACGAATATGAAATAGCGACACACCGAAAACGAAAGTAACGAATAGTCGTGGTTGTGTTATCTACTTTGGATTCTTATCCTGTGTGACACTTACGAAATAGCGAAACACCGGGCCTTACGTAAAGTCGTTGCAGACTGCAGAAGGCAGTGCAATGAAGATGTGCTTAAAGAAGTCATGCACAGAGCTGCTTGTGCTACCGTACTCCCCCTTGGACATGTCAGAGTTGGCGCCATTAGATGCTCTTTCTCTGCTGGTAACTTCACATCTTTCATTATCAAATCTCTTTTTTCTTCGTGACTCATCTTGTTTTCATTTTACTCAAAACGAACATTTATTTAATTGGTTATTTGATGTTTATAGGCCAGTAATTTGTTGTATTTTTATTGTTGGAATTTAAGACTTTTCTATTATGAGTTGGGTTATATGTAACAAGTGTTTAGTGGTGGTTCATGTTAGTTGTGGAAATGTTAAACCCATTTGCATTTCAAATCACTTGTTTTGCACTTGAAATTTTCAACTTTGGACGAGATGGTGGTGGGTTGTTTAGCTTGAAGTGTAATTTCTAAAGAAGTTAAAATCGGTCATACATAACTAAGACTTGGTTCATTATCATGCATAACTAGAAAATAATTTCTGATAATTGGAACTTCGTGTCGTAGTTTTAATCCGAAGTTTTGGTAGTTCATCCAAATGAGACATCTTTTCTTGGAATAGTTTTCAACTTGGGTTATCAGACAGTTTACTTCTGAAAATGCAGGCCATGCATCATTCATCAAAGACATAGCAGCAACGAATCCTCCTGAGCTTCTTGATGAGTTGCTAAAAGTGCTTCAGACTAGAGGTGGGAAGTGCGTTGTTATGGTGTTTGCCTTGTCATAATTTTCCAACTATGTTTATCTTCTGGAATTTGATACATGTACGGTTGGTGAATCGTTTGATCAAAATCCAGAGCACTTGATATGTACAAGCAACATGATTTTGATTGTAACAAATTTATCTTTTTTTGCAATATTTATCAAAAGGATCTGGTAACATTGTGATTTTTCCTATATATATGCTTCTATATTTTAGCATATATATACATAAGTAAATACATGTATACCCTTCTCCGAAAAACTACATGTATACGACTGATGTTGTGCAACATCAGGAATGACTCAAATTATTTATCTATTTCCTTAATTCAATTATATTTCAGTTATATGGATCATCTTTCTCATTCTTTTGAACTTGAATAGTAATCTTTAGTTTATATTATTATTGTGTAGTTGATAAAAAAGCCAAGTATTGTAACGATTATATCTTTCGAGCTTGTGAGTGTCTGTCTCATTATTTAAGCCCTCAAATAATTATTGTAACTATATTTTCTTTTTCGCTGTCGTGTTTCTGAACAAGTATTTTGTATTTCTACTTGATTACAGGTAACAACATTGTTTCTCCAGGATCCAGGCAAGGCCCTATTCCCCTGGCTATTCCTTTTTTCAGAAAATCTCTCATGTTTAATAACTATTTGGATATAGTGTACAAGTAGTTCATGGTGAAAAAAAATTCAATGGGAAGTTTATAATGTAACTGGGTATATCTGTATTTATTGACAATAGGTACTGTAACAACATTGTTGCGGTGGCCAACAGCTCCTCCTGGGTAAGTGATTTGAATTTTCACAATTTATGCTGAATGATATCTGTTGTTATAGATGAATTTGTGAGGAAAAACCTTTGAATGCTTAATGAATCTTCCTGTAACTATTGCTAACACAGAATGGAGATGCCAGTTGTGGAAGTTCGCAAGCATGGGGTGTGGCTTTTAGCCAAGAATGTAATACATTAAACTGAAAGTAAGCCATAATGTGTATAACTAGTTGAGTATATCTCGGATAGGTGAGGAAACTTCCTCTCAAAATTAGTTCCTATTTTTTAAAAATTAGTTTTCAGTTTATTTCCATAAATAATAGGATATTAAGATCATATTTGAATATGAAAATCTTCTTTCCTCTTATTGTTGGTTTGATGCTTATGTTAAGAGATTTACTTTAACCTAATTCGTAGGATTAAATAACAAGTTTGTTGCTATACTTCTCTCTCTCTCTCTCTCTCTATCTATCTCTCTCTCTCTCTCTTTCTCTCTCTATATATGTGTGTATATATATTAGTGTAATTATTTTCTAATAATATATAAAAGAATATATTTCTTTCTTCTAAACTTTCATGGTATTATAGTAAGGTTCTTGATCTGTTTTTTAAATGATTAAAATAATCATGATTTAAGCTAAAAGAACCTTTGATTCATTGGAAATAATTGCTTGAAGTATCTCGTCAGAGATGTAAGAATAATTCTTTATTTGTTAAGATCGTGTATATATAATTATAGAATACAAATAAGAATGCGTACTTCTTTTGATCATTAATATAGCATTTCAAAAGTTAGATCTTTCTATCTATTTTCTATGTACGTGGCAGGCTCTTCAATGAAGTAAAGGCACTCTCTAAAATTTTAAACGCCCTTTATGTTTCCTTTATATATAGAGTTAGAGAAGAGACCTAATCTAACTTTAATTAATCTTTGCAGGATCTCCCCATTAAAGGTTTTAGTATGACTCAAGTTCACACTGATTATCAAACTAGCCAATTAAAAACGTCAAGTCTAATTTATTATAAGATCACATAATTAGGTCTACTTATTCAATGACAATCCTATTAACTTATTTTAATAAAATTAGAGTAACGATTAATGTGAGCCCATAAAAAATCCAGTATTATCTCACTTAGACTACTTAATCATTTTTTTAAAATAAATAATTTTATTTACTTGAAAAAGATTTTCAAACTAATTAATAAAGAAAATATATTATGCCAATCACGTTTTAAAATAATAATTATGAGTTTAACGTCTTGAACAATCCGGTCCAATTTAATTTTTAATATTTGACTATATTAATTAATGCATTCTTTATTGATACACAATTAATCCAAAATCATGAATATTATCAATTATATTGATATGGATTTTAGGACTAGTAGTGTAGTAATATATAATGTCTTGATATGATCATAAACAACATCATAATCATATTGGTCCTTTTTATAGTTTCCTATCCTTATTCTTTTGTAATGAAATAAGAAAACTATTAAACTCTAAAGGGTTTATATGTCCATTATTACCATAAAGTAATAGACATATTCTATTTAACCTTAACAAACCCATATCTTTAACTATCATTTCTTTATTCTCGAAACTTTACATGACATTAAAAAGCATGTTAAATACAATTGTCATACATAAGTTTAATATTATATCTCAACTGACATATTGTATAATAAACACGAATGATGATCATCAAAATTAATAAGCAACGATATAAAATAATGTGCATTTATTCATAAATGTTCGGAAAACATATACTATATCAGACTCCTGCTAACCCAAAACATCATCAAATCCATGTACACCCATATTTATAACATGGTGCTAAAAAACTACAAGTCTTGGTCCTTTTATCAAAGAATCAGCTAACATGGAGTCTATTTTAATGTATTCTATCATAACATCTCTTTTATTAACTAATTTTCTGACTATCAAAAACTTGATCTCTAAGTGTTTCGATCTATTACTGATTTTGTTACTCTTAAAGTAGAAAATAACTACACTATTATTACAAAAGATTTTTATATTTTTAGAGATCGAATCAACCATTCAAAGTTTCAAAATCAAATTTCTGAACCATACAGTATGAATAAAAGCTCTAAAATAAGCTATAAACTCAACATACATAGCTGAAGAAGCTATCAAAGTTTGTTTTACACTTTTTTAGAAAATGGCTCCGTCACCTAACATAAAAATATAACTTAAAGTAGACCTTAAATCATTTGGACAACCACCAAAGTTTGCATATATATAGCCAATCAATTTGAGAGCTTCAACTTTCTTATATATCAATATAAGATCCTTTGTACCCTGTAGGTATCCTCTTACCTTCTTAGCTGCTACCTAATGATCATTCTCAGAGTTTAACATATACCTACTAAGAACGCTTACAGTGTAAGTTATATCAGATCTCGTACAAACTTGAGCACACATAAGATTGTTAACTACATTTGTATATAGAGTATTCTTTATAGCCTCCATTTCCAAATTATTCTTAGGACATTGTTCCTTGTTAAACTTGTCACCTTTTCTAATAAACACATATTCTAGATTTTCACAACTATATATTAAATCTTTTCAATATTCGATTTATATTTATACCCTTTTGAGATTATCCATAAATTTTATGAGATTTAAGGTAATGAATCTTAATATCCAATACATAAGAAGCTTCTTTATGATCTTTTATGTTGATACTTGTGATTAAGAGTTGTTTTGATTCATGAAGCAAATTTTCAGTAATCCTCATGTAGATATATTAATCAACTTATTTTTTTATAAAATCAAAAGTAGTGACCACACTATTATCCTTTAGATACCATTGATGAGAAGCTTGTTTCATTCTATAGATCAACTTCTTTAATTTACAGATCATATGTTCCTTACTTCTTTTTTTAAATCCTTTAAGATGATTATATGGATCTCTTCACTTTACTTTACCATTTAGTATAGTTCCCCTGGCGTTCATTTTCTCTTTCTTTGAAGCCTTTTGTTATTTGTCTAAACTTGAATTTTTCAATATTATCCTTACTTGTTCTTTTAGTCTAGTACACCCACTCACAACCTATTGATTTGAATTCTTTAGGTAACTTAACTACTTCTCAACCTCCATGATCTGTAATATATTGCATTTCATCTCTCATAGTATCCAATTAATTTATTAGAAGTATGATCGATTAATCCTTTTATTATAAGTCACTAAATCAGAATCCTGATCTATATCGTAATTTACCCCATATAATAAACATCAAAATTTTAATCTTTTTTAATCTCCTATTAGGGACTTTAGAAATATGCACGATTTTTATAATTTCTTCTTATTTGATTGATTGTTATGGTTTAGCGTTGAGTTAAAGTTATAGCCCAAAATCCAAAAACTGCAAATGTCACTTGCGAATAGTTGAGCAATTCAGAAAACCTCATCTTTTATCTTTTAAAGGCTTAATTGATCCATTAATTTTTCAAGAATAGATCCAAGAGTTAGAGAAGATTTTTGTCTAATGGGGGGTATTGACAATCTCATGTATTTGTTATATATTTAAGAAAACTACAAAGTCTTTATTAGTCCACATTTGATTGACACTAACGCTTAGGATCGAACTCTTTGAAAAAGAACTTAAGTTAGATTTGAAAATATTAGTCTCTCCATTATAGCTCTTGACTTATGGTATAGTTCTATAAAAGGCCTAAATTTTAGTCAAGATAGAAAAAGAGGTTATTGCATCTCAATTCAAGGAGGATAGATTAAATTCTCTATACAAGAAGTTATAGAACAAATATATATCTATTACTACATAGGATAGTAGAAAAAGGTTCACCATAAATGGTTACTTCCTATTTGATTTTGATTAGTTTTTCTATTACACAATTTGCATAATCTACCACTCATTATTGTGATATAGTATAAAAAGAATTCTTAATCCTATTCCTTAGACACATGATCTAATCTTTTATACCACAATGTCAAAGATTTTTCCTTAATGAATGACCTCTTAGCAATACAATTCTTCATATTAAGGGATAAGTTGGAAATGTTAAGGAATTGAGAGAATATATACTATTTATTAACTAAAATTAAGATGATAATGATATTTGTTTATTGTTAAAATATAATTTAATTTTCTCTTAAAAAAACTAGAAACTAACTCCTTCTGAGAGAAGGTGCATAAAATAATTTTTCAATATAATCTAAAATAATGTGTATCTTTAATGTGGTTGTCACTATAGAATAGACTTTAATCTATATTTTTATTCTTGATTTTCTCTCATTTGACTTTCTGAAATTCTTAATCCCTTGTGTTTTATCATCTTTTATTGTATCAATTTTGATTCATGAATCTTTAGGTTTTAACAAGCTAATCTTATACATGTTTAGATACGATCGCAAATATGGCTTCTTAAGATTCTTCATGTTTTCTTACTCAAAAACTAAAATAATTCTTTTTACTTTATATAGTTGTCTTGTATACATAGTCTCTGAATACTTCAATATTCGTGTGAGTTAAAGTGGTTTTGCACCTCAAATTTGTCTAATAGTACTTATTTCCCTTCCACTTAAGTTAAGAATAATGAAATTAATTCTTCTCTTATGCATTTGTGAGCCCCGTGTTTATAACTCAAGGGCATAACGATAATTTTTTACTTTTACTGTTCATATATTTGCATCCATTCCATACATAGTATGCGTGCGAGCATGATTCCGTAATTTAGTTCAAGAATTTGATTGATTAAGATAGAGTTTTGAGATCGTGAATACAGGAATTTCAACGTAATTAAAAGTAAGTTTTATTTTGAGTGGGATCCTAATGATGTTTTCTAAATTTAGGGAGGATTTAAGTGAGATTTTTAATTTTGATGGGTTCGATCGATCGAATGGGGTGATTCGTTCGATCAAAATTTTGGAGACTTCTTAGAAAATTTGAGGTCTTTATTCATTTGAACGAATATAAGAATTTGTTCGATCGAATGAAGCTTCGTTTGACTGAATAGGTCATCATCCGACCGGTAAAATAGAAGCTCTCTGACTTTTGTAGACGTTGAAGGATTCGTTCGAACGAACCCTGATTCGTTCAACTGAAGGGGGTGATTCATTCGAACGGAATTTAATTCGTTCGAACGAACTGACGCGAAATGATCGAAATTACCCACTTTTAGAAGCTTCTCCTTAAAAAAAACTTAAGGACAAAATGGTAATTTAACCCTTTTTCTATAAATAGGGGTCAGAGGTCAGATTTTTCATCTTTTTCTCCTTTTTTTTCTTTTCTCCGTCTCCTCCTCTCCCTCACGCACATAACGTGCTCTGTTTCCATTACCCTTCACCTGTTTTCTTGTCAATCTTCGATCCCTCTTCGCCTGCAAGTCACATTCCCTGTATCTGACCACCTGGGAACAATGATTTGGTGATAGAAGCCCAGAATCGCGAAAGAGAACCTAGGGTTTCAGAAAGAAAATTTGGGATTTTCTGACTTTCGAGTGAAATTAAGGAAACCCAACCATATCATGAGGTTCGTAGCTTCGTTTCTAACTCGTATATATATTTATTTTTGCATTTTAGCAACTTTAATTTGTATGAATTTTACTGTTCATCCACGAAGATTTCAGTAGATTCGAAGCATATTTTGTAGTTTTTGCATATTAATTTGAGTGTAGAATAACTTAGCAAGTCATTAGAAAGCCATAGAGGTAATTTGGAGAAAATGTGTAAGCATGAACAATAATCGAAGTTACTGTTTTGGTAGGTACATGGGGCCCCCTTGTCAAAACCATAAAAATGAGTCGAATTGAGTTAGTTTAAGCATAATGTGAGTCTATAGTAGTTATATATAAGCGATTATATAAATAACGGGGGACTTGTTTGATTTCGTGTATAGTCCGATTTTAGGAAACCCGAAGTAGCCTATATTTCACACATACACATCTTGTTCGTATCTTAGAAATGTATGTAAATCTAATTTTTGGTAAATGTGATTAGACAACGGAGCGCGAGCGAGGAACCAGTGTACCGAGTCGAGAAACGAGAAAAATTAGGGAGTGTATAACCTCCTTAAGTAGTGAGTAAACTATATTTCTATTTTTTTTATTGTAATTAAAACTTTTTTTTATAACCACATTGGTATATCCATATTTTTTGTAAAATGATTTTGTAAATTATTTCGTTTTATATGAAATATGTATGTGATTTACATGAATATGGGCCGTGGGCCAATTTATGATATGTTTATGTTTGACAGTGATATATATGTTGATGATACGGTTAGTGGGCCAAGTTTTATGTTGTTTATATGATATTATGGCCAGAGGGCCAGATTTTATATTTGTTGTGATTATGACCAAGATGGCCAAGTTTATATATATATTGGTGATGACGAGCATGTGAGCCGGGATTGTTCACTGTAGCTACAAGATAGGTAGCCTAGGGTCGACCTGATTGAGAGGTCGCTTAGGCGAGTGGAGACTTCACAGGTGGGGATGGTGTATGGCTGTGGTATTATGATGATGTGATGGGATTCGACCACCTATAAGTCTTATCAAGTTAGTCACGGATATCACCTCGTGATTAATCCGAGGTGAACGTCAATGGTGGGCTTGTTTTCATAAAATTAAACCAAGTATGTTTTATTCTTTGCATGGATAAAAATTTATTTTTATAAAATTACATGTTTTATTTGCATATAAAACCCACTGACAGTCTTAGGATGCCTAGGGCCAGGGTAATTTCCGAGAAAGGCAACCAATCCAACGATTTTTAATATACGATTTGGGGTTTTAAACTAAACAAATGATTATTTCTTTTATCAAAATGTTTGTAGCATATTTTAGAACTGCTTCTATTTATACATTATCCTTTATTTATTTAAAATGATCTTTTATTCACTCACAGAGTATACTTCTGTATACTCACCCCTTCAGGTTCAGGTTCGCGTAGTTGCTAGCAAGCGGTAGTGGTGATTCTTCTGGTATAGAGAGTTGCAGGTAAACCTCTGGAATCGACTCTGTTAGATAGGACTAGTCCACTGGAACCGTTTTGTAGTGTAGATTGTATTTTCATTTAAGTAATGGAAACCAATGTATAATGATTTAAATGTTATTTTTGATTTGCTTGAGATTTATTATTTCTATATTTTGATGATTGATTTGTGGAAAAGAATCTAAATGTCCCTTATAGAAGTGTTTGTGGTTTCTTAAAATATTTTGAAGTTTGGATGTATGGATGGTTTGAATTTAGAAGTGCTTTATCTATTGTTTTGAGACTACATTATATTTGCTTATGATTTCAGCCTTACAGGTTCTTAATAAGCATTTTGGACCTAAAAAATACTTATTAGGAATCTGTGGCGGTTATCATGTGTAGGACCCACGGGTTGAGGCGTTATATATATATATATATAATATTTTAAAGATATTTTTAATATTATAAATATTTAAAAAACGATGTAGTTTTATATTTAATATTTGTGACAGAATTTTGTCACAAAATTATTAATTAAATGATGTCATTTTGACAAATAAAAAATATAAAAATATTTAAACATCAGTATATAATTATTTATTTAATATTTATATATTATTTATTTTTAAGGTTTGTGACAGAATTCTGTCACAAATTTATCTATCAAAACAACATAGTTTTAATAGATTTGTAACAGAATTATGTCACAAAAATAATTTTTAATAAAATTTTGAAAATTTAAAAATATGGTTTAACACTAAAAATTTATTTTGTTAAAATTTTAAATTTTTATTAAAATTTTGAAAATTTAAAAATATGGTTTAACACTAAAAATTTATTTTGTCAAAATTTTAAAATTTTATACCTCCAAAAATGTGTCATATATGTCACAAATTTTGTGATAGAATTCTGTCGTAAAATTATTTTCAAAACGGCATAATTTAATGATTTGTGATAGAATTCTGTCACAAATTTTAAAAATATTACTTATAAATTAAAGACAAAGTTATTTTGATAGTAAAATATCTAAATTTTAAAAAATTTTGCTATTATCAAAGTATAACTCTTTTATTATTAAAATTATTATGATGCTTAAATAAATAATTTAATATTTTTATCGTAGCATAATTTTTATTAATCATAATATTTTTTTGACAATCATCAAATTTACTTTAAATATAAATTTTAGCTATTTCAAAAATAATATATTGCGATTTATATTGTATATATATCATTAGTATTTTTTTATTTGAAAAAAATTATTAATGCTAAAAAATATTTATTTATTTGTTGTTTATAATTATAATTTAACTATTTTTGTAAAGTTTGATATAGTAATTTATAAATTGAATCAATCAACATTGTTAACTATTATATTCTAGACATTTTTATAATATACAAATTTAATATTTTTCTTTCATAGTATATGATTTTGTATTATATTAGTAATATTATTATTATATTTAATTAATTAAAAATCTCTCTTGTAAATGACTAGATTTTTAAAATTTTAAATTAATAATTTTTTTATTTTATACATAATTATTAAAAAGATATTTTTTTATTAAAATAAAGTGTAATGCTCACTTTGAAGAAATAATAAATAAATAACATCATTATTATGGTGTTATAATATTTTATACTTACGTATTATTTAAATTTGTCTTCAATATATTATCCATCTTAATTTTTATAAAATTTTATCTAATAATTTTTTATTTTAATAGTTAATATTTAAGTTGTCATGTGATGTCAAATATAATGTAAATCTTCTATTAATATTTTTTTATTACCAAGTATGCCCATGCTTTATTAGTTCACATTTTTATAAATAAATTGAAATACAACGTAAGTTACATTATTTTGTAATACATATTTTATATAATTAAGACTATAATATATAAAATAAAAATAAAAATAATTCAAAAATTTTATCTTACATAATATAATTTATTATAAAAGCAATTTTAATAAAAGTTAAAGAAATTAAAGTACAACATATTATCTGTTAATATAGGAAATTATTGATATGTTGTTATAATTAGAAGACAATTCAAGTTTTTTTCTTTACAATATTTTATAACTAAATGTTATTTAAATTATTATGACTAACCTATGATATTTATAATTAAAATGATATAGTACTACCAACTCAAAGGTATTTTTAAAAAATTTATCAAAAGTTTAAAAAATTATAAATAAAGGTAAATTTTATGAAAATTTATAGAGACCTCTTTTATTATAATATTTCTATCTTTTGACCATTTGTTGACCAATCAAAATATAAAAATATTTAAAATAATTTTATTTCTTTATTTATATTTATTCACATTGTTATTATTTGTTTAGTGAGCTAAACATTCTAATCAATATATTATAATATTTAAAATAATTTTATTTTTTAGTTCTTATAAATTTTAGCTTAAAGAGAAAAAATAATAATATAAATAAAAATAAATTAAGAACATATTAAATATTCTTTAAAGAAATATTTTATATATTAAATAAAAATAATTTTTCTCATTTTCTTTATAATATAAATAAAATAATTATATAAATAAAAATAAATTAAAAATAAGATTATTGTAGATATTTCGGTATTTTTAATTGGTTATAAATATTTTAAACAAAAAGTTGAACACTTTTTAATATGATTTGATTATTATATATTCGAGTAATGATATTTATAGTAAAAAAAATAATATCAAATAACATAAATTGTATAGGTTAAACACTTACCATCAATGTCATAGTAGAATGACGTTAATGTTATAAATACAATTGAGTTTAGTGAATAATTGACTAATATAATACTTTAATTATGTTTTATTAAGTTTAATTTATGATTATATATTGTTAATTTTATAGAGCACATGCCTCACTAATGATCGGGGTTGAGAATGGTTGCTTATAGGTGTGTCCACCGATTTTATAACACACCAAAATTAAATGTGAAAAACCACAAGTGTACGGTGTCAAGTTTTATAGTAAAAGGAAAGTTAAGTATCGTTTCTACGAAGATTAAAAATCTACTAACAGCTAATTAACGTAATTTGAATGACCAATATTATTTAGATAAATAAAAAGAAACTAAACTAATGATAACTGAAGGTTCTATGGCCTATTTCATGCTTGAAATGTAAGTTTTTGAGCCAAAAACCCTAGGCTAAATGTATTGAAAACAAGAGGAATCATGAGTGATTACCTTAGGGCTTTTGGAAGACTAGTTGTGTGCTTTCTTTTGTGATGAAGAACAAGCTCAAAACCTTGAACTCTCTTCACTTTGTACCATCCTCTTGCTTCCCCTTCATGTGACCGAAATTTTGGAGAGATAGAAATGAAAAATCTTAATTTTTCTTAATTAAAAATAAAAATAATGAGATATTTATATTTTTACTTTTAATTTCTATTTAATTAATTCCATATTTATCTAACAAATAATAATAATTAAATGGGATAATTGTGATACATTTAAACCAATCTTAGATGTGTGCAACCATAAAATGTGGACCAATGGGCATTTGACAAAATGATAAACACTTAGACAAATCAAATTCATCCAAGTGTCCAAATGATAACCATTAACATCTTTAATGTTTATCTAATTATTTAACAATTAAAACAATTAGATAATTGTCAAATTAACTAACTTATTATTTAAGCTAACGTATTTTTATAAAATACATAAATTTGATATAATTATCATAATGCCCGTGGTCACATTTACACATAAGGGTAAAATGATCTTTTCTATCTAAATTAAATGCTTTAATTTAGATTTTACTATTTTATATTAAAATCATATTTTAATATGTTCGATGATCAAAATTATAAAATTTAAATATGTACAATAAATTACACACATGTGTATCACATTAAGGGCAAAATGGTTATTTTATACTAAATAAAATTATTTCATTTAATTTTTACCATTTTGCCTGAAAATCATATTTTAACATATTTAATAATCATTATTATCAAATTTGAAAAGTTATTTATATTAAATAACCTTATGATATTAGTATATCATCTCTTTAACACATTAAAGAGTATTTAATACGTATAACCGTTATACGTATCAGTTTCGACCTTTTCAATATTATCATGAGGGTGCTAGCCCTCTCCCGATAATATTTTATCTCTCTCTCATATGAAGATGTTTTAGAGGATCTTGGTGGACCATGAAGGTTCATCGTGACTTAACCGTGAATAAATACCAAATATTTCAGCTCCGAATATTTCGATTACTCATCAACTATGGTTAGTATCTAGCAATACGTTATAGTCCCTAAGACATGATGAAGAAGTATCTTCATCAAACCTTTCATCGATTGCACGTAACGTGTGAGTGATATTCTTTCGTCGTCATATCCCGATCGAGATAGGGGTTTATGGACTGTCAAAACTCTAATCTCAATACTACTTCGAATCGTCGATCATATGTCAACATTATGCGATGGCGATCAACTTATAATCAAGACATCATATCTACATTCGATTAGGAACTCAACTTGGACTGAGGTAACGGTGATTCTCAGTCCAATATGTCGAGCCAACGGATCCCCTCTTGATTGTTAACCAAACACTTATATGAACAAAGTATACCCAAACCAGCTTTTTGTACAAGGCGTGATTAGTCCTGCATGTATACACCATGTGAAATATACCCATCCATACAGAGTTCGAATCCAGACGTCTCAGGTCAAAGGATTATTCGCACACTATTACAATCTATCGATGAATCATTGACTAAATGCATACTATGTGATTCATCGATATTTGATTCTGTTTGATAAATAGTTCATCAACTATAAATCCACATTAATGCCCTTATGACAATACTCATATTGTCAGCCTATATATATTATCATATAATATCATTGACGACAACTAATATACCTACTATGTGATATAGTTGTCCAATCAACACCACGTATGTAGAAAACACTTTGATAATATATTTAATAATTAAATATAATTATCTGGATAATTTACATACATTCAATATGCATTTGCATGAAAAATAAAGCAAGTAGCTAATGTATGTAAATAAAAAACAATTTCTTTTATTAATAAATATAAGGTTTATACAAGATCATAAGCCTTGAAATCGACAACACGAATGGTTTCTAGGACATACACACTAATATGATCTACCTTTTCCCCTCTTGGGTCACTACGACATTCTACACAAAAATCAATATAAATCATAAAATATAACTACTCGACTCAATCTATGGTCTACTGACACAATCTCATTAAAATCATTAAATTCTGAAAATCTTCAAGAACCAAAATCGAGAGAGTTTAAAAAAAACACAACTCACTTGAAAACCAAAAACTCTAATACCAATAAAATTGTCACACCCCGACCTTGGTCGTCCACGTGATAATCGTCGTGAATCCTAGAAATACATCCTATCACTTAGAATGCACTCTTAGAACGCCAAGGCATTAATACCTGTTTTCAAACTCATTGCAAATAAAACAATACAAAATAGAAAATTTTCAGTCAGACAAGTATTAACATTTGTATTTTCTCAAAATACATTACAAAATATTCTTGGCCAAGTCAAATATATAAAATTTTATCCTTTACAAATGTTTTTCAGTACAGTGGACCATAAGATAAAAATCTGAGTCAAGTACCTGAAAACTATGCTGAAGTCTTGCTTCAATTACGCTATACTGCACCTAACTACACTAACCTAAAATGGGAAGTGAGGGGTGAGTATTTGAAAAAATACTCAGTGAGTAAACAAATAACAAAATAGAAATCAGAGGCCCAAACATTGATGATGAAAATTCTCGTAATCATAAAATCAAGCATAGTAAAATATGGCATTATATACATGTCTAGAAATCGATATAATATCAAATATGTATAACCTCTCAGTCTATAGAATCTCACCCACTCCACCTGAGCTGTATGGTCAATTCGCAACCCTAGTTAGGGATGTGTGCCCACGTATAATAATATCCCTCGGTCTATAGTATCCCATCCACTCTACTTGAGCTATATGGTTGATGAGTATATAAAAGTGTATGTGTATTAAGAGTTAAATTTATCATTTTACACTTAAAATATGATTAACTCTCTCCATTTATGCAT
>JAVXUL010132760.1:0-15583 GCA_035590515.1 Trichilia minutiflora
TATATATATATATATTTCAGGAAAAAACTATACTCTGGACAAAATTTTTCTTTTTTAGGAACATGAAGTTCCTACTCAGGCATGTCTTCACTAAGCCCGAGGCGATTAAACTCAAATTAGAAAGCAACCATTTCTAATCCCCGGATTGATCTCTAGCTTGTCTTATGATATCTAGGTTACGGGGGTTCAGTTCTGATTCTCCCGACCAAAATAGGGGTTCACTAAACATATTCGAAACGGGGAGGTGTGGCTCGGAGTTCTAGTTTCTCCCCATGAAGAACTATTTTCTCTTCCATTCTTTATTGCTGGTGGGGTTCCCCTTAATCGGGTTAGATTTTCAAGGCCTGACCTAAAGGTACACCCATCTGGAGTTCTTTCTAGAGTTCTTTTTAAGCACGAATATGTGCTCTATTTCCTTTATAAAAGGCGGGGAGTCAGATATCTGCCCCTATAGTATATACAGCCCTACCAGTGTCCTTCAACTGTTCAAATTCAACTGGTAGGGGGTTATTCTCATGTTGGTCAGGAGCATGCAAAAATATGATTGCAGAGACAACCTGATCCCTAAGTAGAATAACTCCTCGTTGAAGGCCATTTCGCCCTCAAGTGGAGTGCTGGGCATTTCGCTGGCCTCGGGAGCTTGGAGGTATACATCCTTAAGGATATCAAAAATAGCCATGTAGGCCTCTAAATCGGTCTTCAAGATTGTGGAAGTGAACCAATCCTGCTCGTACGGAGATCGAACCTTAAAAATAGGCTCGGGGCTGGCAACTAACTCCAAGCCCTCTCTTATGTTGTCTCCCCCTTCAACAGCCTCAGGTCGGGTCGGAGAGCTAGAAACAGATGCCATTTCTGCTCATGAAAACAAGGGGTAAAAAGGGTCAGGTAGCTATTTAGGGATCATTGATAATCCTACAATATTTTCCTACACAGTCCCTAACGGACCGCCTATCCTAACAGTTTTCTATAACACCTAAACATGCATCCATGACATTTCATTCACAATAATGAAAAATATTGCTATAAATCCGAATAAAAGTGGGAAAGAACTTACCAAATGAGATGAGTCACAGATTTGTTTAGAGAAAAGGAAAGTTGAGAATGCCGAGAACTTCTGAGAACGACGGAGTATGCTCGGGATGCTTTGTTTGCAAGTGAAGATAGAAAGGGAGAAAAAGATTCCCTAAAAAATGAAGGAGTATTTATAGACGAGCCAAAAGAACCCCGATCGTTGATTTCGATCCAAGGACAGGGATGCCACCTCACCCTAATACGAACCGTCAAGAGTCATTTTTTTTCAAAATTTAAATGAGTGTGAAGCCCATCCTGACGATTACATTATGATGGCCCGAGTATCATGGCCTTTCAGATTGGTACATCAATAGGGTATCGACACATGTTCTAACGATTGTATTCTCAAAGAACGTAATCAAAACGTAACGGTAGCCATTGCCAGTCGAGCAAAAGCTGATTAGTTTTTAATTAAAGTCTCATTTAATTAAAAACTAGGGGGTTTAATATTTGGGTATTTTGTCAAGGCCCAGTCCACGGGTCTAGGCTCATCTCTAAGCCCCTTTCCAGGGCTATCATACAGGCATGTTATCCCAGAGTGGATCCCTTGATACGATGCCGTCCCGAGAAACCATCTACATTATATAGGAGATAGTGAGATCGCCTCGGACACTCTACCCAAGGCTACTGGTCAAAGGGTCTCCTTTGAGTTATTCATAATTAATTCGCACTCGGGCTCAAGGTCTTCAATGACAAGCCTTCAAGGCTTGGGGGATCGGGCTGATATAACCCATATAAAACAACAGGGATTCACGAGCACCTGGGGTATACAGGCCTCTATAACGTTACATTCTTGTGTCATCAAAGCCATAGTGCATTGTATATGGGCCTCCCGAGAAGTAGGAAAATTCATTCTCGGGAGAACTGAAAGCTTCACTCGGAGGAACGTACATTCGGGGTCTCGGGATTGACGTGGCAAAGAACAGTATGACAGTTTCTCATGCCCCCTGACTTTTGCAACAAATTGTCTTGGGTACATCATCCATGCAGCAACACGTGTTCAAAGTTACGAACTCCTATGCTTCAAATATACAACATCTAGAAATTAAGGGAGGTACATTCTGATACAATCTATCACATTCCAACATTCTAACACATTCTATTACATTTTCTGTGAGATTTTGCATTATCTTCAGAGAAGAACATTCTATGCTTGCATGCTTTCATGTACACTCTCTCACACACTAAGTAAAACCCTCTCTAACTTAAGTATCGAAGGCTTTTCGTCGGAAAATCGACTTTACCCCTGAGGTGTTCAGTATTTTATAGTTTCAGATTAAGGAATGAGAGGAGAAAACCAGCTGGTGCTCGAGGTTGAGTACGACACCAACTTCTTGCATCAATAGATTATATTTAATTTATAAATTTACACTCAAAACTTCACGATCCAAAACATAACTTAAAATCCTTTTTTCTCATTTTGGTTTCTATCATTTCATTCAAAATTTAAATTTAAGGTTCCTTTTTCTCGTTTTTATTTATTTATTTTATTCCACCTCTCAGGTTTTGTTTCGTCTTGATAATTCTAACATTCGACTTTAGTCTTTATGTATTTTTAGTCAAATTCATATAATAATATTAGCACTTAATCCCACGTTCAATTAAGTCGAACAAAGTTACAACAATATAGATATATAAATATTTTTTTTACTAATTCTTCTTTGTCTTTGATCATGGATTGTGAAAATCATCTTTACAAGTTTAAGATAAAAATTTAAATATTAGATATAAAAATTAAATAATTCTTTTTTCATAATCATTCAATTTTAGACAACTATAATTCAAAACTGTAGTAGTTGGAATTTATACGTAGTTATTAAATAAATATTATTTATATATATATAAACTAAATATATCCCAGTATTTTATTAATTCTTAAATTCTAAAAATATAATATTTTTATCATATATTTAAATATAAATTTTAAGATATTATTTTTGGAAAAATATAAGATTGACATGTGGAACCCATCCCAGCAGGATACTTGACAACCATCGTTTCAGGTGTTTCACATCTCAAGTGTTCTCTTACCCAGATGTCTTGCATCTCAAGAATCTCACAGTCTCAAGCGTCACTTGACTCAAGAATTCCAACATTCCAGGTAGTCCTCATCCCAGGTAATCCATCGCCTCAGGAGTTTCACCGTCCCAGGTCCCAGACTTTGTTTCCAGGTACCCTCCTTCAGTCAACAAAGATGTGTTCCAGTCTTCAGGTGTCTAGTAACTGTAAGTTTCAGGGTATCTCGGTCCCAGGTATCAAAATCGGCCCTTAGGTACTAGTTACGATCATAGACAGGATTTTCTTCTGTATTCAGCTCCTCGACAATGCCTTACCTGGGAACTACCAGACGCGTGCCCCTACTATTCAAAAATGTGAATGAGCGCTGACAGTAAGCCTACTATCAAAGTAGCTACCCCACTATAAATGCACCCGTCCCATCCTCTGACCATCTTCAGGTGATGTGATGGTGTCAGGTCTACAATCTTCAGATGTGTCAGCGGGGATATTTATGAAATGCGACTGCACTCTATCCCATGACAAACGTCCTATCATTCTTATTCTCCTATGCCTAATCATTATCATGGGGGCACTATATATAGACAACATATTTCAATGAAAAGGGGGATTCAATCTGATCTTTCTGATTTAAAGATTTGGCAAAGCAAGACTTTTGGAGCTAAGTACTTTCTTCTCCAACAACATACTTTCAGTGACTCCTACTCTTAGCTTTTTGCCAAATCCAGTTCTGATTTCTTTCTTCCATCATCTTCCTTTATCTCCTCTGACTTAGGAATCGGAGTTTCTTCGTCAGAAACCCCACCTGACATTACTTCGAAGGTGTTATTATTTTGTAAGTTTAGGAGGTGAAGCATTATCAGAAATAGTCTGTCTTTCGACTATTCTCCGGTGAAAGACTCACCTTTAGGTTGCAACCACATCACCCTCACACCTCACCAGTTGAGTCATTCCTAGTTGGCTGTGAGAAGGGTTCACGGATAATTCTCACACCAACAGCTGGCGTCATCTGTGAGAAGCAAACAAAAAGCCATTGAAGCACCACTTGGTGAAGGAAGGAAGAAGGAAAAGTATTTTCTGAAAGTTTTGCTAACTTAAAAAACTTAAAGGCAGAAAGAAGACAAAGAGATGAAGGTTCTAGCTCCAGCAAAAGCATTGCCCGTGGAGGAGGGAGAAACCCCCTAATACGGGAGGGACCCTGGTCAGGAGGCAGATACACAGACAGACTCCTGGCCAGCAGGATCGAAGCATTAGAGAGGGAACTCCTGGAGGTCAAGAAGCAGATGGCCAGGGAATCCGTCTCTTTGGGAGAAGGGAGAATGCCATTTTCCCCTGAAGAACAGGAGAGTCAAACTCCCCGAAGCGACTGTGCAGAGAGAGCTCAGGGATCCAGAGAGGCGTGTGGCCGTGTACCTGAGCCTAGACTGACAGCTGGGTAGAAATGAAAAGCCAAAGTGACTGAAAGATTGGAGAAGCCTCGCGTGCCTTAGGAGATCAACATTCCCTTTAAAATCTACGAAGGACATGAACGCCGAAGAAATAATGTGGATGAAAATTACAAAGGGGTGAATCAGTCAGGAATAGAGCACAGTCTGACCTCCACCTATATGAGAGTCTACCTCAATGAGAAGCATGCCTGGGAAATGCATGAACATCAAAAAAACAGTGTGGATAAGAATTATAGAGGGGTGAATCAGTCAGGAATGGAGACCAGTCTGGCCTCCACCGACATGAGAATCTACCTCAACGAGAAGCATGCCCGAGAAAGGGAAGTAGGAGCAACCATCAGCAGAAAGGAGATGGAAGAATGTATAAAGAGGATGCTATGTAAAATGGGAACATACAACGTCCCTGCTTAAGGAAGGAACCTAAGGACAGAGAAAGCCCCTACTTCTGGGTTTAACTCCCCCCCATCAGAAGAAATCATGTCTCTACTCCTCCCCAAGAAGTTCAAGATGCCCTAGTTGCCCTTTATTTAAGGAGACGGATCCATCCCTACATGTTGGCATGCTCAAAGAAATGATGCTGATTCAGGGATTAATCGGGCTGTAAATATCCTGACCTTTTCCCCTGACTTTAGAAGAGCCGACAAGGTGCTGGTATAAGAATTTATCACCAACTAGCATTAACAACTTCAACTAACTGGTGACTCTCTTTAAGAATGAATTCAAAGGGGCGGTGGACACCAGTCGAAACCTGAGCACCTTACTGTTAATACGCCAGGGAGCTGGGGAAACCTTGAAAAGCTTCGTGCGAAGGTACCATGAAGAAGTAATGGAATTAGGGGTCTATCATCATCCTTTAGCTCTAGAAGGGTTGAAGAAAAGCCTACGGATAGAAAGGGTTTGGTATACTATTCATCGACGTACAATAGATACATATGAAATAGCCCAGTTAGAATTGCTCGATGAAATTGAGATCGAAGGAGAAATGCTCTTAAGGTTGAAGAAAGAGGCCCGAGCAACCCCAGCCAGGAGGGAACATCTTTAGGATACATGACAGAAACGAAAAGGAGCTCACTCTGGGAATCCTAAATATGACAAGGGAGATCGGGATCAAAGAAAGTTTCTATCTCGGTACCCCGAACGGCCCCAGCTAAGAGGAAATATCCTCAATATACATGATAGAAGGGAAAAAGAGCTCACTCTGGGAATCTCAAGTATGACAAGGGAGATCGGGGTCAGAGAAAGTTTCTATCTTGGCACCCTAGGGATGATAGGCCACCAAAACAACCCCCGGGAAGGAACTCTCCCAGAAGAGTGGAACATGTGGCTATCTAAAGATTCACTCCATTGAACGCTCCTTTGTCTGAGATGTACGAGTATGCAAAAAGTCGAGGGCTCTTAGCATCGTATCCCCAAACCATAAAAGCGAAGGTGTCTAAAAAGAGCAAAGGTTGATTCTATGAATTCCACAAAGAAGGCAATCACACCACTGATCAATGCGAGGACCTGCGAAATCAAATTGAGGTACTGATAAAAAATAATTATCTCACGAATTACATTGATTCTCGACACGTCCTCCTAGAATCTGAGCAGATTTAGGGGGACAGAGACTATCCAGAGCCGGACCCAGGCATGATGGTCATCTCAGGGGATCCTACCTGACAGGATTATCAAACAACTCTTTTAGGAATTATGCTTGCTACTTACTATCCAGTCACTCCATAGATGTTCATGTAATAAATATGCGAGCAGACAAGAGGCCGATGACCACCATCCCTATTATGTTCATTGATGAAAATGAAGTAGGGGTCTACTATTCTCATGACGACACCTTGGTAGTGGCAATGGGGATTGCTTCTAAATAGGTTAGCAGGATCTTGATCGATACGGGCAGTTCAGCTGACATAATCTTTAAGGATATGTTAGATGCCCTAGGTATTGAAGATTTAAAATTGGCCCCACCCAATTCTACTTTGTATGGATTCGGGGATTTTTGCATCGTCCCTTGGGGTCAATTCAATTGCCAATAACAATGGGAAAAAGACCTTATAAAAAAACTATTATGGTATATTTCCAGGTGGTCGACTTAAAGATTCATACTCTGTCGTCCTCAGAAGACCCTTCCTCAGAAATACTAAAGCAGTGGAAAGCATCCATTACTTGAAGTTGAAGTTCAGAACTGGGGAAGGGATTATCATCGTAAGGGGGTAATCAAAGGGAAGTGAGGTCGTGTTTCATCACCTCCTTAAAATAAGCTTACTACATTCGTAAAAGACCCTTGGAAGCTTCCCCTGACCAGACTAAGGATCCTACCCCCAGAATCAGTGAAAGAACAGGATCAGGGGTACAATCTATAGCCTCTACTAGCAGTCAGGTTAGGAAGAACAAGGAGTCGCTAGTCCCTAGACTGGAACTAGAAGAGAACCTGACAGACATAGTGCTAGATGAATGACACCCTAAGAGGATCATCAAAATTGGTACCTGGCTAAACCCAGAGCAGAGGCAAAACATGATAAAGACCCTGAGGCAAAATACCAATATGTTTGCCTAGGGTCATGCAGACCTGTCAGGTATTAACGAAGGGGTTATAACTCATAAGTTAGCAGTTAGCTCTTCACACAAGCCAGTGTGACAAAAGAAGAGGGTTTTTAACACTGAAAGGAAAAAACCTATTAGGGGAGAAGTAGACAAGCTGCTTAAGATGGGTTTCATCAGTGAAATCAGATACCCGGATTGGTTGGTGAACATTGTCCTGGTCAAGAAAGCCAATAAAAGCTAGAGGATGTGTGTTGATTTCACCGACCTGAATAAGGCATACCCAAAGGACAGTTTTCCCATGTTCTGAATTGATCAACTAGTTGACTCCATGATGGGACACAAACTATTGAGTTTCATGGATGCCTTCTCAAGGTACAACCATATATCACTGCATCCTCCAGATCAACCTTCATCACTAATCAAGGATTGTACTACTACAAGGTCATGCCTTTCGATTTGAAGAACGTCGGGGCCACTTTTTAAAGATTGGTAAATAAAGTCTTCAAGCCATTAATAGGGAATTTCATAGAGGTCTACATGGACGACATGATTTCGAAGTCCATCAAAGTTGCAGACCACCCCTTTCACCTGAAGCAAGCTTTCTCACTTCTTAGAGAGTATCAATTGAAGCTAAACCCTGAGAAGTATACCTTCGGGGTCAAGTCAGGAAAGTTTTTAGGCTTCATGGTCAGTGAAAGAGGTATTAAAGTTAACCCCAAAAAGATACAGATCATCATGGACTTAAGGAATCTCAGAACACTGAAGGAGCTCCAAAGTTTGACGGAAAGGTCAGCGACCTTGAGTCATTTCATTTTTTGATTCACAGACAAGTGTTATCCTTTTTTTAGGGCCGTAAGGAAGGACAAGGGTATGACATAGGATGAGGAATGCAAAAAATCGTTCAAACTACTCAAGGATTATTTGGCCTCCGCCCTATAACTAGTCAGCACTTCACCAAATGAAACGCTTTATCTCTACCTTATTGTCAATGAACATGTGGTCAGCTCGATTCTAGTGAAAGAAGATTTCTAAAGAATTCAAAGGCTTATATACTACACTAACAAAGCTATAATAGATGCTGAGAAACGGTACTCGACACTAGAAAAGTTGTCTTTGACACTTATTATAGCAGCAAAAAATTACGACCCTACTTCCAGGCCTATTCTATAGTAGTACTAACCTATCAACTGCTCCAACAAATTCTTCATCTACCTAATTTGTCAGGCAGGCTGGTCAAATGGACAATAAAGCTCAGTGAGTTCATATTGAATTCCAACCTCACAAGGCTATCAAAGCACAAGCCCTCGCGGACTTTATAACTAAGCAAACTAGGGCTGAGACACTGACCATCTCACAACCCATCAATCAACCAGAAGAGATGGATGTAGAACACCTTGGCCTAGAGAAGTCCCTTACCTGGCATCTATGGATTGATGGGTCAGTCAGCCAAAGTGGGGAAGGAGCAGGCATCATATTGATTGGTTCAGAGAAAGAGAAGGTTAGGTACGCTTTAAAATTTCTTTCCTGTAACTAACAATGAGGCAGAGTATGAAGATTTATTGGCAGGATTAAGAACAGTGCAAGAAATTAGGGTTTGCAAAGTCACCACCAATAGTAATTCACAACTCCTAATAAATCACTTGAATGGAACGTATCAAGCCCGAGAAAAAAGCATGAAGGCTTACCTTTCGGAGGCATGACACTTAATCAACAAGTTTAAGAAGGTGAAAATGTGAAAAATTCCCAAATCTGAGAGCCTTTTGATTGATTCCTTGTCAAAGCTCGCCTCATCCCTTGCAGAGAGCATTCCCAGGGTAATTCCCATAGAAACTCTGGGATGAAAGAGCACTTTTGCACCTGAGAACAACATAGTCCTGTCCGTCTAGAAAGAATCATTTGTCTGGATGGATCCAATTCTGAAGTACATAGACCAAGGTACCCTACCATCTAATAAAAACGAAGCTCTCAGGGTTCAAAGGAAGGTTGTCAGGTTCACTATGATAGAAAACACCTTGTACAAACGGGAAGTCAGCACCTCTTATTTAAGGTGCCTGGGGTCTCAAGAAGAAGGAAGGGTATTAGAAAAAATGCACCAGGGGACTAGCAAAAATCACAATGGTAGCAGAAACCTGATAAATCGAGTGCTGAGGCAGGGATATTATTGGCTAACCATGAACGAAGATGCCTACAAACTCGTGTAGCTATGTCACGCTTGTCAGGTATATGCTGACATTCCCCGTCAACCCTTCGAGAATCTGACCACGCTGTTGAGTCCTTAACTATTTGCACAATGGGGGTTGGACCTAATAGGGCCTTTTTCAACTGCTAGAGCTTAAGTAAAATATGCTATTTTAGCCATCGATTACTTTACCAAGTAAGCAGAAGCAGAACCATTATCCAAAATTATTGAGAAAAATACCATTATTTTCATCCGGAGGAATATCCTCTATCGACATGGCATTCCCAGCATCGTAATCGCAGATAATAGGAAGCAGTTTGATAATAGAGGATTAGAGAAGTTCTATCATGACTGAAATATTGATCTAAGGCTCGCATCCTCGGTCCATCCGAAGGCTAATAATCAAGTCGAGGCAGTTAATAAAACCATCAAAAAGCTGCTCAAGAAGAAGCTGGGTGAAAGAAAGGGAGTCTGGGCATATGAACTCGCATAAGTTTTATGGGTTTATTGAACCACGACGAAGGTAGCCACAGGAGCTTACAGATTTGAAGTAGTAATCCCAGTCGAAATGAACATTCTGTCTTTCTTCACTTCCCACTTTAATAAAGAAGAAAATCAGCAAGTCATGCGTCTTGGACTTGACTTGCGAGAGGAGGCCAAAGACCATGCCTTAATCAAGACAGCTGCCCATTAACAAAAAGTGTCTCGGTCTAACAATAAAAAAATTTGACCCCACTCCTTCAGGGAAGGTGATCTTGTCCTTAGGAGGATCACCCTCAATACCCGAATAGTATCAGAAGGATCCCTGGGTGCTAACTGGGAAGGACCATATTAAGTAGTCAGAGCAGTCAGGCCAGAAACGTACAAACGACCCAACCCGATGGCAGCATCCTGAGTAAAGCTTGGCACGCAGAGATGCTAAAGAGATATTATCCTTGAGGGAACATCCCCTCAGGTTGCTAATTTGTAAGCTCGTAACATTTCTTGTACCATTCTTCCCTATGAATAAAGAATAAAATGTTCGAGACTTCTTTTAGCGTCTTTCAGAATTTTTCTGCCTTAACATTATCTTAGTGTGAAGGTTGACTGTGAGCCCTAAAATTCCTTAATACTTAGTTATTTGTAAAATTCTATCCGTTTCAGGTGTCGTAAACTCTTAAGATTGGATCGGGCATTCCTTGCGTTTAAAGACCTAATTCGTGTTAAGACGTGGTAAACTCTGGCCGAGCCAAGTCTTCTAAGGTTAAAGTTGGCTATGAGCTCTAAAATCCCTTAACACTTAGTCATTTTTAAAATCTTATCCGTCGCCATAAGCCGTTAAGCCCGGATCAGACATCCCTTGCGTCTAAGACCTGGTTCGTGTTAAGGCGTGATAAATCCTGACCAACTCAGGTCCTTTAAAGTTAAGGTTGGCTGTGAGCCCTAAAATCCCTTAACACTTAGTCATTTTTAAAATCTTGTCCGTTCTAGGTGCCGTAAGCCCTTAAGTCCGGATCAGGCATCCCTTGCGTTTAAGACTTGATTCGTGTTAAGGCGTAATAAACCCTGACCGTGCCAGGTCCTCTAAGGTTAAGGTTGATTGTGAACCCTAAAATTCCTTTACACTTAGTCATTTTTAAAATCTTGTCTATCTCAGGTGCTGTACGTCCTTAAGCCTAGATCACACATCCCTTGCGTTTAAGATTTGGTTCGTGTTAAGGCATGGTAAACCCTGACCAGGCCAAGTTCTCTAAGATTAAGGTTGGTTGTGAGCCCTAAAATCCCTTAACACTTAGTTATTTTTAAAATCTTGTTCGTCCCAGGTGTTGTAAGCCCTTAAGCCCAGATCAGGTATCCCTTGCGTCTAAGACCTGATTCGTGTTAAGGCGTGATAAACCCTGGTCGGGTCAGGTCATCTAAGGTTAAGGTTGGTTATGAGCTCTAAAATCCCTTAACACTTAATTATTTTAAAAATTCTGTCCGTCCCAGGTGTCGTAAGCCCTTAAGTCCGGATCAGGTATCCCTTGCATCTAAGACCTGATTTATGTTAAGGCATGGTAAATCCTGGTCGGGCTAGATCCTCTAAGGTTAAGGTTGGTTGTGAGCTTTAAAATCCCTTAACACTTAGTTATTTTTAAAATTTTATCCGTCTCAGGTGTCGTAAGCCCTTAAGTCTGGATCAGACATCCCTTATATCTAAGATTTGGCTCGTGTTAAGGCATGATAAACCCTAACCAGGCCAGGTCTTTTAAGGTTAAGGTTGGCTGTAAGCCCTAAAATCCCTTAACACTTAGTCATTTTTAAAAACCCTATTCATCCCAGGCACTATAAGTCCTTGATTGCATTAGGCACCCTTGATGATTAAGACTTGATCGAGTGAGGCGTGATAAACCCTGATCGAATTTGGTCCCAAGATTGGAAAACTTTTGAAGACCACTGATCCCAGTCAGTTTATTCCCTAAGTTTGGGATGAAGTCGAGTATGAAGTTCGCACCCAGGTGGATTCCTGACCCCGAGGAGTTCATGGCCATCCCTATAACACAATTTAGTGATTACATTTAGCATATTTCTTTTCAAGGTAGAAATCAGAATTTTACTTAGAATTTTAGTTACTTAGAGAGGGAATGGAACGTGCAAGGAAAGGAATGAAAGAAAAGTTCATCTTCTATTGATTAAAGAAAAGATAATACATATGTTTATTACGAATACAAAAAAGAATTACAATGGGGTCAAAGCTTTACAAAAATCTACAAAAAATTTTCTAAGTCCTAATGAGTATACTATAGAGTCCCTCCTTATCACTCAGAAAGCTCTACCACCTGGTCTTCGACTCGGGGTGTTGTAGGGACATCTCTATCTGTTTGGTCTTGGGTGGGGGCAAAGGAATCTTCTTCTATTTTTTTTTGGGAAGGGGGCTCCTCTCTTGATTTATCAACTGGCACCTGAGGAGATTGTGGCTCAATACCTCTAGTAGATACTTTCGAAAGACCTTTCGTTACAGAGGTAGGGCGATCTTCATCCATTGGCCTTCCTTCATTAGCAACCGTGATCTTTTCCTGGGTCAGAGTCTCAAGGGGCTCTTTTACAATAGGTGTCCTAGATGTCTTGGGGATATCATGGCCCAGTTGGTCAAATAGCCAATACAGGTCCAGGTCTGGATATTTTTGGAGAAAGAGACGACTGATCAAATTCACGCATTCATCAACTTCTTGGTCGTACTGAGTCTTGAGTTGAGCAGGTACAATCCATAACTTTTGAGACTTCTCATTAAAGCAGTGTTGTAATGTCTTGTTCTCCTTTTTCAGGGACTTGTACTCTTCCCAAAGAGCATTCACCCTTTCTTTGGATCCCTCATAACACGAGAGGAGTATGGAATGATACTCCTTCAATCGGTCATCTTCATCCTTCAAGGCCCGATATAGGTCGTTCAGCTTGTTGTACTAACCCTGGCTCTCTCAATATCTTTTTTTTTTGCTTTTAGTGCCTGGACCCGGGTCTCAGTCGTTGACAGCCTCTCTCTGGTGGCTTTTTCCTCTTCAACCCATTGGGATTTCTCCCAAAATAACTGGGATTCTCCCCCTCCAGGCCAGAAAACCTGGCCATCAGCTCCTCTCGAGTGATTGAGATCACCTCCTAGGCCCTTTTCTCTAATTTCTTTACTACATTGAAGGCCTTTTGTCAGATAGTTATGATATTTTTGAAGTCTTCTATAAACATGTCCAAAATAAAAGCATTCTGCATCAGTAAAATGAAAGACTAGTCAGTCATCTATTCAAGTATTCGTTAAATATTACCTGGTTTTAGAGCAAAGATAATGTACCCGATGAGCATGAAGGCTCGTGTAATCAAGCGCTTCATCGGGAGATAAGTTTTCTATTTTCCTGCTCTTCCTAGGGGAAACTGTGTCCTGGGCAGAATTCTTGGGTAGGAAAAGATGCTTGAAAGCCTCCCTCTTCTCCTCAGAGAGTTCTTCCACTGTAACTGCTTCAAGATCTCTCACTGTCTCTGTATCCCATAGAAACGGATCCTTGATCTCGAAGAGGGGCGGGTTCTCCTATCCCCGTCTCAGGTCTTTATTCACCCCTGAGCTTAACCCTTGTCACTCATAACGCTTCTGGGGTTAGACCGTCATTATTGGTCCTAACCTATGGGAGTTGGGTGGCCGTTGTGCCTTTCTGCGAATTAGGATCCCCTTCGACTGACGGTCAACTAGGCGAGGCGGGATGTCTACTTTCCATTTCTTCCTCGCCTCAGTCATGTCCTGGTCCAAGGCCTCTTCTCCTTATCCTTTGCCTGAGCAGAGTCGTCTTTCAGGGGAAACTTTCTTGTTTCCTTCCTGGATGGCTCCTTAAAAGAGATTCTTTTTTTCTTTGGACGCACAATTTTCTTATCCTCCTTCTCAGGGGTCTTCTTTTGTTCCCCCTTTGTAGGCCTCTATCCTTTGTGTCCTAGGGCCTTTGGTTGGGGGACGGTTGATTTGGCAGGCTTTAATCCCTCTTTAGAGAGCAACCCCTTCAAAACATCAGCTGCCCTCTGCTTCCTGTCAGCCAGGGTCCCCTCGGTCATTGCCGTTGCATAACATGAAAACTTGGTAAAGATAAAAGTGAGCCAACAAAGAGAAAGATAATGCTGACTCAGGGACTTGTTCACCTTTGTTTAGGTACATCCTGGCCTTGGTAAGCTTGCTCCTAGAAGCCGCTTTGGATACCAATCCAAACCTCACTTGGGAGTCCGGGCTTAGAAGATGTCTGACGTCCATCAGGGGCAGGGATTCTACTTTACTGGCCATGCCAGTCAAAATCTTTGGCTGCTCCCTTCCAATATCTATGCAAGAAAAGGTTAGTGGGAAGAGTCCAAAGACAAAAATTGTTTATTTTAAGTATAACTTGTTATACTTGGCTCTTAGAAGGAAGTAGGGATGGCGTCTTAGGGAGACTCAACCCAATCTCCATTAATCGCGAACCAGCGGTCCTTCTAGTCTTTATTGCAAGAAGGACTTTTTTTGATCTTTGATTGACACCCTGGGCGAATTTATAGGTAGTACCACCCCGGATATTGGTTGGTATTTTTTTTAAGGGTGTAGAAGTACAGCACCTCATCCGGGGTAGGGACAGGAGCTCTAGTATCAGCCTTCAGCATGAACAGGCCCCCTAGAACCCTCCAGCTATTCAGGATCAGTTGGTAGGGGAGATCCTGAAGGCCTCGAATATCTTGACGAAGTATCGCTGAAGGGGAAACCTTATTCCTAGCAATAGGTACTCCTCATTAAAGGCCACTTCTCCTAGCTCCAGGGCATTTGGGATCTCTTCAGCCCTAGGAACCCTGAGCCTTATGTTCCTGGGAATATTGTAGATCTAATGGTAGATCTATACATCTGGCTCGATAATAGTGAAGCAAAACTAGTCTGTTTCATTTATTCCCCTAGCCCGTGCTTGTCTTGCAGTGTTTTTTTTCATCTTCTCCTTTCTCCTGGGTGGGGTAGCTGCGTGAGAAGCCTCCTCCCAACTAGCAGCATCTCTCAAATCTCCTCTATTGGCCATTCTTTACAAATCACAAACCCTTGTAAAAGCACACAAACAAACTGAAGGCAAGAGAGGAACGAAGAAGAAGAAGCAGAAGTTAACCAGAAAACAAAAAGCAGACGATAGTGAAAAAGAAAGTACCGGAGCAAAAAGCAGCAGTGAGAAGGCAAAGGTGTGAAAATGACGTGTGAAGAAGGGGGGTATTTATAGGAGAAAAGGGTTGATCTTTGTCGTCAATATAAACGGCCAGGGGAGAGCCACATGTCTAAGCCCCATAAATGCCCCCACGACTCGAGGAACAGTCATATTCCCGACCATCGGGGTTTTAACACCTAGCTCACCCCCAACCAAGCGTTTTAAATCTTTTTAAAACACGAGAAGCAGCCAGTTCAATAACAACTGGGGACAGATAGAACATGAAGTTTGATGGGCCGCATTTAATAAGGGTGAGAACGGGAACTCTGGGGAAAACACGTCATCAATGGACTAACGGTTCCATCAAATATGATTTTAGGTAACGTCCATCGCACACCAACTGCCTCAATCGGGAGTTCTCACAAGTAATCCTTAGCACCTTAGCCTTAAAATCCCCCTGGTAATCAGACCACCTCAGCTACGAGTTTCTAGCTCGAGCTTTTCAGATCTCATACCAGAAACCAGGGGACTGGATGTTTTGAAAAAAATATAAAATTGACATGTGGAGCCTGTTAGAGATATGTCCTAGAACCAATCGTGTCAGATGGTTCAGGGTCATATTTTCTTGTGTATATACCTTTTATAATTAATTGTAAATTGTTTACGATTAATTAAATGGCATTATTCTATCTTGCATT
>JAVXUL010132771.1:0-15581 GCA_035590515.1 Trichilia minutiflora
CAACCACGAGAACACACATATACCATCGTCTCCATACTCGCGTCCCTTCCGAACCATCGGCTCTGATACCATTTGTTACACCACATCGAACCGGGGAGCCCGCCCAACCACCGGGGAGAACACACTTAGGCCAAATGAATAAACACATTCATGGACTTGGATACTACTTCCAACCCAAAACCATAAGATATTAGGTCTATGGATCCATTCCACTTATATATTACTCATTTGGCTTTCAATTCTCTAATGTGGGACTCTTTCACTTCACCCACTCACTCTTGATATACTCACAAAATGATCTTCGATAAAGTTTTGGTGATTGTTATTAGCGTTTAATTTGCCATTATGCTTCCATCGGACCAAGTATGCTGAATAAGTGGTAAGTGTAGTTAAGATGAGTAGAATTGTAGACTAATAATAAGGAAAACGAAATTGAATCATGATGACATAAACAAACAGTTTCATCTGTAGTTGTAAGAGTGAAACATTTACATACATTTTTCATTGTCCATCCTCTCCTGACCATATAACTGAACAACATTCGAAGCACCCAAAACAAGCCAGAGCAGTGCACAATTGTGTCAATGCAATGATGCATTGATCATTTAGCTTGGAGCAACATTGGATACAACACAAGCAACAACACTTATAGCACGCATTGCTGAAACAGTTGCTGCTTTCACAAAGATTTCTGCAACCTCGGGCAATTTGGGTATTCCGGTTCCGGGAGTGATGTTTTTGCTGTTGCCATTAGGTTACCAAAGCCTATGCCAAGGTCTTTTAACAGTATTATTTTGGGGACATCAGAGCTTACTATCTTTTGGGGATCCTTTTCTTTGATGCCTATTTATAGTAGTTTTCAATTGAGCCATTCTTGACAACAAGAATATTATATTGCCAAAAACACATAAAGCTGATATGTAAGCCGGCATGGGGATGTGCACTCTATCTCACTAATGTTTTGTGAGGATGACAGTTTAAACACTCCTAGGTTTTGGACTTTGGTTTAAATAGAAACTTCGTAAGTGAAATTTTGCAGCTTGTGATAATTAATCCAGGAAGGATCCTAGCCATCGTCTTACATTATATTGATCTGGGTAAGACCTGTCATCAAGTTTTTTTTTTTCATACTTAGAATCAAATAATAGAAAATGACAATAAAAGAATGTAATATCCTGTATTTTTGCTTAAGAGTATTTTTATTATTTTACCTGTAAGAGGTATTTTTATCATTCTCAAAATGTATCCAAGTGCTAATAATTGAGTTACTAACTCCGTATTGGAGTTTAATTGTAATATTTCTTACTTCTATGAGTATTATTAGAATCAAGTTAAAATTAGAATTAAATAAGTTTTAAGTTTATAAGTGGATTTTAAGTTCAATAATTTGTTTAAGTCATGAATTATGCTTTTAGCTTAAAAAATAGAATTAAACCCGTGAATTTTAGTTTAGGCGCAAGTGTGGATTTTAAGCCTATTTATTCTCCTTAAATACGACCTATCTATTTTACTTTTCCATTTGTATAATTTATTGGCATATTTTGGACCATGTATTTTGATTAAAATTTGGCTTAATTGTAGCCAAGTAAAATGGAAAAATGATGGTAAAATCTTAACCATTGGATTTCAAGAGTTAATCTAAGTCATCCATTGTATTTTTGAATTATTAAGAAATTGAAAAATGCTTAGTTTCCAATTGAAAAGAAGAAAAAAGGAGAAACAAAAAGGAGAAGGAAGAAAATGTCCAAGGAAGGAAAGAAAAAGAAAAAGAAAGAACAGAAAAGAAATGGAAAGAAAGAAAGAAAGAAAGAAAGGAAGGAAGGAAGGAAGGAAGGGAAAAAAAAAGAGAATTGTATGTTTTGTTATTGATTTTATCTATATAGTTTTGGTATTTATTTATTTATTATATTGTAAGAACTTAATTTTAATGTTAGGGTTTAATTAGGAAATTAATATATGGATTGATTTAATGTATGTTTAAGATAAGTGGGATATTGATGATAATTTATGAAGTGTGAAATGAAATTGAAAATGATGATGATGAAGAGTAACTTGGGAGTTTTAGTATAACTGGATCAATTGTGTATTAAATTACATTTCTAGTAATCTTAATTGGTACCATTGTGATTTATAAACCATGTTTTTGTCTTGAATTACCTTTTCGGTAAAAGGCTATAGAAATTAGAGATATAGAGGTGTGACATATATAAAGTTAAGCTTCAAAGTTATTTAGACAACCTCACAACAAACTCAATAATATGACTGTTCTGTGTAATATTGTCATTAAAATTAAACTACGTCTTTGTGCCGTAACTTATGTTTGCGTGATTCAAATCAAGGTCTGTCAAAGCCCAAGTAATGTTAGTCATATAGGCTTCATTTTGGGACACATTGGAGCACATTTAGCACTTATGTACATTAATTAATAAATATTATTGTTTCAATCATTCTAATAATAGTCGATAATATCATGTTGTAGATACTTTGAGGGGATGATCACCTAATCTATGTTGATCTAAATCTTATCCAATGTTTTCTAGCAAACATTGCAAGTGGAACTCTTTATGTTTTCGCTATTTCTTAAATGTTTATGAAATCATAATATTTTAAAAGGTTTTGAGAAAGTAGATTTAATTATGTATTTCATGAGCTGTGAGTGGATTTGACTACATTTCTTTAATTTTTTTTAAAAAGTTAGTTTTATATGTATGTACATTTTTAAAATTGACTAGATATGTTTATTTTCTTTTATATTTCCTAAAAATTATAATTACTTGTGTATGTGTGTGTGTGTGAAATTAAAATATCTAGGTATGAAGAGAATTTTGAAAACGAGTTATATATGTGAGTATGAGCTAGTATAATTTGTTTATAGTTTCATCAAGTATGTTTAGATGTATACATATACATATATAAAGTTAGGAATGTTATAATATGTTATGAGTGAATGAAAGCACTTGTACGTTCATGGTGTTAATGAGAACACTAAGAATGTTTTATGATATTACATGTGTGTGTGTATATATATATACATATTTATATGTTTAAAATTACGAGATAGTAACTATAAGTTAGTGTGACAGGAAAAAGAAGTTGTACAAAGTAGTCTAGTATGTATATTAGAATATTATGATTAGACAAGCATTACGAGATAGAATTACTGTATATATTAGTATGATAAGACTAGTAAAGTCTTACGAATTAGATTAAGAAGACATGTTAGTACGAAATGAATGAAAAAACATTAAAAGTTGATTCTTATGCATATATTTTTATGATATAATTAGTACAATATTATGTGATAAACTGATACATATATGGTGATGTATGATTTGAAAATGTTCTACCAGATAAGTATTATATAGATGAGATGAGTATTGTATATATATGATAAGATGTTATATGTATGAATTTTCATATGATTAAAATGCATGATGGAATGGTTACTATATCTAAGCTATGATTGCTTGCATGTACGTGTGCTATTACATTATATGCATTTAAAGAGAATGATGTTACACACTGATTCATAATCAGGTTCCTCTGTCCAGTCAAGTGTGTAGTACCAAGCATGGTATGTCTCTCTATTTGGTTAATACGTAACCCTGAATATGGACCAAATATGATATGCGCATATCATACCTATTTGTATCTCTGTCTGATCAAATGCGTAACCTTTGATATGGACCAAAGACATGAAATATGCATTACATATACATATACATATGAACATGATATGTAGATATAATTGCAATGTGTTGATGATATATGTATACAACTTTGTCCCTTGGGTCCATTATGTTGATTTATATGTTACAAGTGTTCATGATACATTTATATATATATGATGATAGATATGATTAGTATGTATCTATCATTAATTGTTTTGTTACGTATTTATTTTACATGATATTTTCACTTATATTTTATACACTCACTAAATTTTTCTAAAAACTTTCCCCTCTCAATCACACCGTCATTTTGCAAGTACCTTAGTGTTATATGGAAAGCAAGCCAAGCGAAGCTAGATATTAAGGTATAGTCATAGGGTTGGGTTCAATCATGTATAATTAGTCAGTAAATGGACAATGTAGCTCTATTATGTAACTTGAAGAATTAATAGTTATGTAAACATATTGATATATATTTTATGAGTTATATATATGTTTATGAACTTTAAGTCCCATTTCTTAGTTTAAATGGTCTGAGTCTATTATTGTGTATTACGTTATTATTTAAGTGATTATGTCTCATATGTATTTATAAAATCCATATATAACTGATAATGAATGTCGTTTATGTTAGTAAGAGGCTTAGAAGATAGGATTAACCTTATCTCCTATAGGTTACAGTCCGTAAATTCTAGGTTATGACAAAGAGAATAGAAGCATAGATTTTGACAGAAGAGTGTTAAAAAGTGTAAAATTAAATTAAATGATCGGTCAAGTGAGCTTCAATTTCTTAAACTAATAAGCTGATGCGCTAAATGGAAAATTAAAAAGGTAAATTTGAAATAAAGCTAGTATTAGACAATCGCATCCTAGTTGAAGAGTAGGTTTCATAGTCTAGCAATAATAACTATGACAATATCCTATAATATAGGTTCTTTTATAACAACATTAAGTTGTGATCTTAAACATTTTCAGTCTACTTTGTATCCTTAGTTAAGGAATAATAGGAGTTGATTTCTTTAACCCTTTGTTAATGAGGTTGCATTTACTAAGGTAGATGACATAGCAATATCCTACAAAATTTGAGATTAATGCTTACCTTCTTTGTTCCAGGTGATTCTGTAGCTTCCTTTACTCTGTCGTCCTCCAATATGATCATACATGCATACTTCGAAAAGAACACCAGTCTGTACGCTCATTTTAGCAACCTGCCAATTGAAAAGAAGCAACAACATCAACTCCCACCACAAGTAAAGAATAGATATTTAACAATGAAACATAAAGTGATTCGCCAAATTCTAAATAATGCACAGTTGATGGAAAGTATTTTCTAGAGCTCATGTGCCTACGGCAATGGCCAAGATCATTAGACTAAGAATCTATGACAAAATCAATTTTAAACGTAATTCTACTTTTAGAGTTGAACTTAGTAAAAACCTTTTGGCATTCTTTGAGTACCTAACCCACCCAAAATTTTCATATATTTTTGAAAGGAAATATTAGGAAGTTAGAGCAGGAAACCTTCTTTTCAAGATGTTTATCTTCTGAAAACCATGCTTGAGCTATGATACATCAATTTCTTGCTTTGTAGATGTAAGGAAATCAAAGGTATAAACAAGCAGTAGAAACAAAAATTTCTTAATTTTCTTCCAAGGACCCATGCAATAACAAAGCATCTCATTAAAACGAGTTCAAGAACTTATACCTTTTGCGAACCACAAGTACAAATCTTCAGTTTTGTGTCTCTATGATATCCACACGAATAAGATGAATGAATATTCTGAGTGCTAGCTCTTATTCGTGTTTTTCTATGTTCTTCGTTTTTATTACGTTTTTCTTCCCTTAAGAAAACGCAAAGAATAAACTCTAGGCACACTTATGTTTACAATGCAATAAAAAGTTTCTTTTATATTGTGTTTTAGGGTTAGGGTTTAATGACAAACTAAACCAAATATTCGTGTTGAGCTTGTCCTTACTCTTAAGGCCTAATTTATTTAATAAAGTTTTAACCAACATCCTTAACCTAACTTTATTAAATAGATCCAGCAAAACCCTAATCAACAAATAGTTTTCACAAACTAATATAAATTCATCTCATAAATTTATACTTTCAATTTTTCCATTCTAACATGCGACCCAATAGGTTTCCATAATATTGATAGTGAAATTAAAATCTAGTTTTAATATCACAAATCCTGAATGGTGTCTAGCAATACATCAAGACTATCCAAGTAACGAGAATATGAATGGTTTGACATCACATTTTATCTCGTGCCCAATGTTACCATGTAGGTTTAATCCCTTTGTCCTTTATATCTTAATTGAACACGAGGTATAGATTGTGCCATCCTCGCAAAGTTCAATATTCATATTTCTTTAATATCCTGAGTATAATTATTTGATCAAATGCATTAATATCACATATTGATGCATTTAAGCATGGCCATGTATTTTAATAATCATACTCAATCAAAGGGGCCTAAAGATATCACTTCCGTTATATAGAAGGGACAAATTCTATCATAATCAAACATATCCCTCTACACGATTAATGATATATTCAACTATTTTCTTTATAGTCCATCCTATTACGGATGACATTTGAAAACATCAAAATATATCATTCATTATGTTTAGAATCATAATAATCTCAATTCAATGGATCACATACACCATTGTCACTATGAGAATCGCTTATGACACTTATATAACAATCTATGTAGCGTTCTTATGGTAGGTTGATCCAGTATATTAGTTCACTAACTTGTACCCATGTGTTGACTCTGTATCTTATATCATGACATATCTTATATCATCATTAGTCACTACACATACCAGTCTTAATGTATTATTATTATCTTATCTATAATAATACTTGATTAGGGATATTTTAAGAATAATATTCAATTAATTGAATGCACCATTCTAAGGACATTATTATATTTATTAAATACACATATATGTAATATTTATTAGATATATATATATATATATATTAATAATATCACAATACATAACCAACATAACCATTGGATCTTAAGACATACACCAACATCTTCCTCATGATAAATTGAACCTGTTTTCATAGGCAAACGCCTTCAAAGGTAATATCACAATACATAACCAACATAACCATTGGATTTTAAGGCATACACTAACATCTTCCTCATGATAAATTGGACCTGTTTTCATAGGCAAACGCCTTCAAAGGTCTTTTATGGATATAATATATTTTTTTAGAGGAGACCATAAAATAGGATCTCGTCTCTTTTTGTTTACCCTTAATAATTCTAATTCTTTCTCCGACACTAAACTTCAACTTCAGGTAGTGTATACTTTTTATCGTCTTTGTGTTCCTGAGAAATGGTATTCCCAAGATGGCTGAATAGGGGTTCTTCAGATCAACTACCTGAAAATGTACTATGATTGTCTTCTAGTAGGGTTGGTCCCTCATAATTATCGATAATTGTACTGACCCCAGGGGAATAATATAAGAATCTTTGAATCCATATAGTGCGAAGTTGGCCTGAGACAGTTTTAAATCCTCTATGCCTAGGGACTCTAGAGTGTCTTTAAATGTGATGTCCATAGAGTTGCCTATGTTAAACAAAATTCTACTGACTTGTTTGAACGCAATCTCCATTATCACCACTAAAGCATCATCATGTGGATAATGGACCCCGACTTCATCCTCATTAATAAACATAATTGGGATGGTCACAACTCTTGGTCTCTTATCAGCTCCCACATTCATCACATGAAGATCCGATAAGTGGCTGGTCAGGGAATAACATGTATAATTTTTGTTGACGTTATTCGACATTCCTGCCAAGGTAGGCCCCCCTGATATAACCAATAGGCCATGGTTAGGTCCTAAGTTATCCCCATATTCATGACACTGCCCTGCTCTTGAAGGTTCATGCTGAGGATGTACGATATAATTGGTGAGGTAGTTGTTTTTAATAAGTACCTCAATCTGACTTCATAGATCCTTACACTGATCCATCATATGACTATATTCATTGTGAAATTCATAAAATCTATCCCTGATCTTCCTGGGTATTCGGACTTTCATGCTTTGAGTTGGGCGTTAGCAGCACCCTCCTTTTGGCATCTTTATAGACCTTAGATAAGGGAGTTCTTAGGGGTGTGAAGTTATGAGTAGTCACCTGACCCACTCTTCTAGGGCTCTTGCTAATTAGGAGAGACTTTGGGGGTTCTTCATTTCTATGCGGCTTCTGAAAAAATTTTCCTTGGTTTCTGTCTCTTCTATCAATGTCCTTTCTGCCACTCCTGGCATTCTTGTAACGGTTCCCTTTCTCTCTCTGCTGAACATTTCATGATTATTCCTTTTGAGTTGGGGCTGCTTAGCTTTGTTCCTTCAGCCTCAAGAGTATCTTTCTCTTTATCTCGATTTTGTTGAATAGCTCAGACCTGGCAGCCTCATAAGTATCCACTATCCACCGATGAATGGCATACCAAGCTCTTTTTAGCTTGAGGCATCTTTTTAACCCTGCCAACGTCAAAGGGTGATAATCAATGCCCAACTCCATGACATCCTCATGGTACCTCCTCACAAAATTCTTCAGGGTTTCAGCGGGTCGTGATGCATTGATAATAGAGTACTTAGGTTTCGGTTCATTATGACATCTCCCCGAAACTCATTTTCAAAGGCGAACGTCAACTGACTGAAGCTATTAATGCTTATCGATGGCAAGCTCTTGCACCATCGTCTGACTGATCCTTTTAGCATCAACAGGAAGGTTGACACATCTATAGCTCGATCAGGCCCTAAATTATTATTATCTCATTGAACGTATCCAGGTGTAAGGAGGGATCAGACCTTCCAGTGTAGAGGTAATTATGGTATTTTAAACATTCTGGAGAGGTGCAGTGCTAGAATTTCGTTGGTGAAAAGGGATGTGAATGTAGAGGTATGGACATTCTCTGTCTTTAGCCTCCCTTCCAGTTCAGTAACCCTTTGTGTCTTCATTTCGTATAGCATTTTCCTAACACACTCCTTCAACTCCTTCCTACTGATGGCCGCTGCTGTATCCTTCTCCCAAGCATGCTTTTTATTGTGGTAAAACCTTATATCGATGGATGCCAGGCTATGCTTCATCCTAAACCTGCTTACCATACTTTGATCCCTGTTCACATCATCACGTCTCTTCTCCCGCACCTCATAGATCTTGAATGGAGTATTGACATCTAGGGGGATATGAGACTCCTCTATAAATCTTTCGGCCATCCTGGCTTTTTCCTTTTGCGTAGTAGTTAATTTGGGTTCAGGTACACGATTACCTGCTCTGATTGATTCCTGAGTTCCCTTTACATTACTATTGCCAAGGGCTTGGCTATCTTGTTCTCATTGAGGGAATGTCGTTCTCTTTTCTCTTACATGGACAAGTTCCCCGACATCCATCGTTTGATCTCAATGAGCTCTTTTTTTAGTATCTTAGCCTTACTTGCCATGAATATTGTCATATATTCATTGTTTGGGGCCACGCATAAGGCGTAGAATACCATGTCCATCACGTACCAATGAGGCTCTTCCCTTACCACACGCAGTGTTTTCACTAGAGCTAGAATTTTCTATTTTTTGCCTCCGTTCTACCATTCTCTAGAAACTCAAAACTCCAGTCAAAACTCCCAAAATAATCTCCTCTGCCTTTTCTTTTTCGCTGAATAGTCTGATAATAGCTTTTCATTAGTTTCCCACAGACGGCGCTAGCTGTTGATGCAAAAAATATCTGGTGATTTTTTTACAGCAAACAAGGAGTAACTTAACAAGTGAGGTGGCTGTAGTGTAAATGAATCTTCGTGGTGAAAGGTTTAACAAGCAAACCTTCTCGATGTAAGGATTCATGTTGCAAACCTTATAAAATAATAATACACTTGGAGTGACGCCGGGTGTATTTTTTGAAAGGAAAACTCCGATACCTAAGTTAGTAAAAGTGAGAAAAAGAGAAAGAATTTTCTGGTGAAAGGAAGATTAAAAATAAAAAGGTTCCAAGGAATGAATTCAGCTACCTTTTTGGGTTCAATTCGCCTCATTTTATAAGATCCATGAAGGGCTGATTGATATGAATTGACATCGGAGAATGAGAATGATGAAATTTTTTGCTCTTAGACAGTATGCTAATTATATTTCATTTAAGGGCTGTGTTGTCAGACTTGAGAATTATAGGGCCTGCTACTGTCATGTTGTCTGAAATTTTACGGATAATGGGACAGATAACTTTAATGGTAAGGCAGTGCTTCTGGTCACAAAATCCTCTATGGCCTTTAATCATTCCCATTTTTATACTGATGAATTCTCGGACGAGAGGTCAGGGGTCAGAAGTCAGGGTCATCAGGGTCATAATTTTCTTGGGTCAGGGGTTAAAGATCCTCAAGGTTAAGGTTTTCTTAGGTTAGGGTCCAGATCCTCACAGTCAAGGTTTCTCTGGGTCAGGATCTCTGAACTGTCATTATTCTAACTAGGGACCGGTTACACAATTCCTGGGAGGGAAGGGTGCGATAGTATAACGCTCAGGGATAATGAGAGGAATTAGGCTAGACAGTGGAGTTTTAGGTTCAAGGATGTCACATGTTTGCCTGAAAAGTCTTTACGTGTCAGTCTTTCTTCTTATCCAAATAATAATTATTGTTAGTTATTAATTTTAAATAAATTTTATTAGTTATTAATTAATTATTATTATTAATTATTTTGATTATTATTTATTTATTTTAATTTAATTAAAATTAAACTAAAATCAAATCAAATCGAAACCGGATCAAATTAGAACTGTTTGATGAACTGGAATTAACCTAGACCGATTTGTTAATGATTCAATCTCCAATTCTGTGTTAATTCAATCAAATACGCATCATGAAATTGATCCGAACCGATTCATCATAATTTCTAATTCGGACTGGTTTCTCGATTCGACGCGAAACTATCATTTTCGACATGTTACACATTGTCTGACACCTTTAACAATAAAGTCCTAACTTTTGCGTATATGATTACACAATATATATATTTTTTTGTAACTGAGGTGTCTGGACGAGTTTACGTGCACCTCGACTAATCCTCAGAGGAGGCTAATGCAACATTCCATCTCTACGATCCCCTACTTAAATTATGAATACACTTAAAAAATCAAATCCAAGATCGTATACCTAATTATACAGTCTCAAATATGATTGACTACACAATATGCTTATTATAAATTTGGATGATATATACCTCGACACTGGGCCATAAATCATGTCGCCAATGAGCTACAAAAAATCTCTCTATGAAAGGTGAATATGAAGGTAATGGATCCTTGATTGTTGGTAACAGAAAAAAGACTTAAAAATATCACATGTAGGACTTAGACTATGATAAGAAACTTGTAGATCTTATTTGCCTTAAAATTATAAGGGCATGGCTTTTGTAACCTCTCATTAACATTCAATAAGTTTCAGTGTCAAAGTATAGATAACCATTTAGCTATGATACTCGTTAAATCTCAACTCTGTAACTTATTTTTATTTCTACTGTAACTACTGACCTGGGACTTCTAACCGGGCTACTATATTGACTTGGTTGCTATGTTGTGCTTCAACATATTTTTATGAGTTCTGAATTTTGAGAGGTATAATTTCCAAACTTTGTCATGTTTAAACAAAAACTGAGATTCATTGAATACAATATGTCATGAAATGTAAATTATACTAAATAACTGCAAACATATGTACCCTTTGTGCTCAAGACTATAACCTAAGAAAATGCACTTTAATGAACGAAATTATAAGTTATTGTGATGGTACAAACGTAAATACAGAAAACACAAACACCTGACATTTTTAACAAAATCTATTCATATTTTTGATGAAATAATTTCTAGAATGGAGAGATATTGCCGATAACAACAACGGATAACTAATTTATGAGGAAATCTCTTGTCTCGTGGCATGCCACTAGCTGGTAACAAATTGAAACCCTTTATTGAATGAATAAAGTGACTGTAGGTGTGGGTTTCTTTTAGTTTTGTAAGCCTTTATTTTAGCCTTTTTTTCTTTTTTTAATTTTTCTGTTGACTGAAAAGCTATACTTTTTTATATATATTTTTTTATGCAAAAAATCATTATACTCCACAAATGTAAAAAAAGTTATATTTTTTAATTTTTATTCTTAGATTTAAAAGACCATTATACCATATAAATTTTAAAAATAATGAAAAAAATTGTAGCATTCAAGTTTGTTTTGATTAGAGGGTGGGCTTGTAGAATTGATTAAACTTTAGAGGTGTAGATGTCATTTCCCCTTTAGGTGTAGATGTCATTTCCCTTTTAAATTTATTATTGGCTTACATTAAACCTAATTTTTTTGAAAAATTTAAGAAAATGACAATTTTTTTAAATATATTTACTAAAACAACTTTATTCTAAAAATCTTAATCAATTAAACCATTAAACATGCACTTTCAATAATTTTACCCCATTATTTAAAATACATAAAATGACAGGCATAATTTTATAACTCCCCCAATATTGCTCTTAGACCCATTTTGTTGCTTTTGACTTGTCGATTGATAAACCATCAATTTCAGACGTCAACAACATTAACTTCGATTTTTTAATCTCTCTCAAATTGTAAGTTGTATTAATTTAATTTAATTCAAAGGTTATTCATTCTGAAATTAGAAAACCTTAACTTTTTGTAGGTTATAAATACATAAGTAGATATATGTATTGGTGTATTGCTTTTTTGGTCTGAATGTAAGTCGTCGACAGGTAAATATAACTCAGAACATTGGAATACAAATGACGTTCAAAAGTCAGTTGTTTGGATATTTGTTCAAAAGTGTCGATAGTAAATATGTTTGAAAGTGTGTTATTTTGAGAATGTTCGAAAGTGTCGGGATGAAGTATGTTCGAAAGTGTGTTATTTTACGAATATTTGAAAGTGTCAAGAGTAAGTGTGTTCCAGAGTATGTTATTTTAAGAGAGCTCGAAAGTTTACCAAGCCTTGTGCTCGAAAATAAGTCACTTAGTATTCAAAAGTATTGCGGAGAGTTGTGTTCGAAAGTAAGGTGTTTTGCTCTATGTTCGAAAGTGACAGGATTAAATGTGTTCAAAAGTATGTTTTATTGAATGTATTCAAATGTTACTTGACTAATTGTATTCGAAACTGCATTGTGAAAACGTTGTTTGAAACCTTGAAATATAATGTGTTCAAAAGTGTTTTTAAAAAACATGTTCGAAGGTTTGCATTTAGATTATGTTCAAAACTGTATTTGTATAGATAGTTGGGAAGGGCATTATTAACACATTTTTAAAGTATTATTGTATAACTAATGTTAATTTGAAAGCTTTACATTACAATGTTTGAAAGTGTGTTTTTAAACTAGGTTGACAGTGCATTTTAATAAATATAGTTAGAATGTAATTTAAAATTGGCTATGAATATGTGTTTATGACTGTTAGTATTGAAATTGATTTTAAATTTGCTTTAACCTTCGTTGGTATAATTGCTTATATACTTGGTATATTGTGTATTAATTAGGTTGACAATGGTTGGCCAAATTTTGAAGACACCCATATCAGATCACTTTCCTGCTGTAGTGACCACGTTGTCTAGAAACGGAGTTTGGATAAGATCCAAGATAAATTGACCAAAAGACAAAAAAGATTATTTAAACATACTTATCTTGGGTACTTTCTTGAGCTAGAGATGTTCAATTCTCTAGGAAACTAATCCATCACATCCTTCTTCATCAAATTACGATAGATGCCACTATTGAGGAGATGCGATTTGCGTTTGGAGAAATGCAAATGAGATTCTCTAGGTCTCAATTTTTGTTCACACTAATCTTAGTGTACAAAATCTACCTGCAAGTATACGATGTCAAGTTATAATTCTAGGTAATTAGGGTATCGTCTCTACAGGGAATATGTAATTCTATTAATACCTATAATGGAATCAACATTAATTTTTATCTAGAAAACCAACCTAGAAAGAATCTATCTAAATTAATCAAGAATTAAATAATGATAAACTAAATTTAACGATAAAAACACATTCAAGCAACCTGAAAAAATCAATGAATATAAGCCTAGAGAATTGATTCATATATCATTTTTACCCCGTTTTAATTGCCCCTTTAAAGCCTTAATTCAATAAAGTTTATAAAATTGAAATTATGTATTCACTCCCTCTCCCAAGGCAAGTGAGTCTATCTCTCAATCTAACCGTAATATCCATATTTCCAATTAAATTGAGAAACGCATTAATCTCTAGTCCTTTTCATAAGTTTTCTAGGAATTCAATCGTCTTCCGACTAATTGACAAACCTAGTCATGTTGTTCATGGTCTAATCTAAATCCCGCTCTCCCGAGTCTTAATATTCAAATTTATATTCATCTAAATCATGGCCAGTGATTTTAAAAGCATTAAGCATCAAACAATATGAATAAACATCGTTCAATTCATTAAATAATCATATATGGCACTTAAAACGAGTTCAACAATAAATTATATCAATCCTCTAGATTAAAGATTTAGCCTAATATAGTTTCAATAAAATCAAAAACAATTATAGCAAATCTCATGGTTTTTAACAATTAAACTAAGAGAATACAAGAGAGAGAAAGAAAAACTCTTAGTCTTCAGTCTTCAATCTTCAATCTTCAATCTTTTTACTTTCTTGTTGAATGCAAAGTTGTTTTGAGTGTTTTCTAGCCTCCAAGATGTGCCAAAAATCTCCTTCTTTGTTTCAAATACGTCCCCCTTTTATAACCAAGCTAACCCTAGGGTTAAAAGAGAAAAAAATAGAGAAAAAAGTCGCAAAACATGTCATCCAGAGTGTCTGGCACTGCAGCAGGCCGCTGTAGCATTTAACTTTCTATTTTTGGACGTCTTGGGCGCTACAGCGGCCCGCTGCAACGCCAGCCTTTCTGGTTTTCTACACAATTTGTCCATTTCCATCCCTATTTTGATGATGATAAAGACCTAAAATGAACTCGACTTCTTCATAAAAGTTTTAGAACTTTTTGTCCTCTTTCCATATACACTTGAATCATCAAAATCCAATCATTCTATGAAAAATTATAGCCAATGCACGAAAATTACACAGATTTGATTCAAATGCACATTTTCTCAACTTTTGAGAATTTGGCCCTATAACACAAAAACAAGTAAAAATTCATTAAAACATCAAGTAATAACTCAAAATCAAGCAAAATATAAGTTGGAAAACCTTAACAACAATGAACTAATCAAATCCCCCCCAAACTTAAATTTTACTAGTCCCGAACAAAACTAATCTAAAGAAAATTAAAAACCTAATCCTAAACCACTTTTGTAGGACTCACAGTTGCATTTAATGTATTCAACAAGCCTTTTAAATCCATAGGTTGCTCCTAGTAGATGAGTGAAGTCTCGTAAGGGTTTTCAGAGGATCTACCCATAAAATTCCAATCCTAAACTACCACACTCAGATGGTGCACACACACATGTGATAATTAAACACACAATCACACAAAAATAATAAATCACGCACTAAAATCAGTCATGCAAACAAAATTTGATGTTTACTATTGATAAAATTCATGAACTACAAATCCATCATATTGATGCCAAACTCAAAACTTGACCAAATATCCATGCTTCCATAGACTAACATCAATTTTTTTTTATTTTCTTTCAAAACCCATGCCTTCTAAAAATCTAAATGAATCTAAAATCGATCTTACCTTTACTCATTTGTGTCATTTGATAGAATTTTGTAGACGTTTCACAAATTAAGCTTATTTATTTCTAAGCTTTTTATTCCTTACTGATCTCAATTAGATTATGTACCCAAGTATAGGTAGTCTTGTTATAGTATAGTCTGGTGAGTTCAAGTGTCGTATCCACAGGGAGTGTTTTTTCCA
>JAVXUL010132781.1:0-15580 GCA_035590515.1 Trichilia minutiflora
GCCGGGGTAATCGTCGGGAATGGGAGCCAACCCAATGTTTTTATAGCATGAATAATGGTTTATAAATCAAATGTGTTTTTCTTTGAATTTAAGGGTGTTTAAATCCTACTTTAGATATATGAAATCATTTAAATATATAAATGTATATTTGATATGCTTATGTTTTGAATTATGTCCATTCACTGAGTATACTCCCGTATACTCACCCCCCTCACATTTCCCAGTTTCAGGGTTAGCGGTGTACTCTGCGCGTGGTGGTGATCGCTTGAGGTTGAGAAGACTCAGGTAGTGCATTTCGACTCACCTTAGCCATGTCTAGTCCACTGGAGTCTCTTTTTGTTTAGCCCTATTTAATTATAAAACTTGGAAACGGATTTGTAATGATTATTAAATATTATTTTGGGATGAATCCCAATGGATATATTTATTATGCTTGGTTTTAAATTATTACGTTTGATTTGAGGGACGGAGTCCCATAGACATATTTGAAATGATGACTGTTTTATCTAATGTGCGCACAGACTTTTATTTGAATTGTAAGTGGTTTGCTTGTTCTATTAGAAGTTTGGGTGTGAGGATGAAAATTTTGGAAGTGTACAGGTTTTTATATTAGCCTTACAGGCCTACAGGTTGTATCCTGCGTTATTGGGTACACCTTAGAGGTCTGTGGCGTTGTCACAGGTGGGACCTACGGGTCGGGTCATGACAAAAATAATAGCCAAAATTAGAGAGATAAGTTGGGGAATAAGCTAACCCGAGCTTGGAGTTTCTTTTTGAGTGTTTCTCCCTCTTCAGCTATTATTCACCCGCGGTTCCTCTCGAATCGTTGGTCAAAGCTCTGATTAGAGGAGGTTCCCATGCTCTAGTGTTGATTCTGAGGTCATTGCAAGTGAAATGGTCAAGTTTGGTAGAGATTGGCTAAGGGATAGTTTGGATAGTGAGAGAGAAGGGTTTACAAACGTGAGAGAAAAGAGAAGGAGAAATGGGGAAGATGACCCCTGTGCTCTCATGTATAGGGATCCTAAAATGATCAAAATACCCCTCTAAAATGTACACAAACGTGCGACATATCATCATGTATCATATATTGATACATGCCCTCTATGTATCGATACTTCGTTATAAAAATGGGTTGTTCATATTCCAGTTCGTCTATGTATCGATACTTGCATGACTGAAGCCCCAAGTATCGATACTTCAATCCTCAAGTATTGATATTTCTAGTCTAACATAGATTTCAGGTCCAAAAGTAAATTGAGTATCGATACTTCTTTCACAATGTATCGCTACTTCTACTATTTATCATGATCATAGGGTATCGATACTTTTCTCAAGTATTGATACATGAAGCCCATGTATCGATACTTTCAATCTTGGGTATCGATATTTCCCTCAAGTATCGATACATTCTACCCCCTAGAGCCAAGTATCGATACATCAACACAGTATATATCGATATTTTCTCCTGTTTTCTTTATTTGGGGATAATAAATTCAAATGGCCATAACTTTTGACTGGGATATCTTTTTAGAACCCATAATGTATCAACGAAAAGATCTCTTCGAGATCTATAAAAATGATAAGAACTTTTTCTTAATTAGAGATGATTTTGGAGTCAAAAATATAGTTCTTTCTTATATACTTATATTCTATAACATACACATCCTAAAAAATAATCTCAAGTTATCTTACCCTCTAATACATAATTTACACACGACATCATGCAAATAATTTCATGAGGAATTTACTACAATACCCATAAACTAAGGGACGGGTCTTATAATCGAGAATGTGTGTCGTTACTAATTTTCTTTTAACTATTAAGAAACTTCAAAGCTTGATGGTCAAAATACAAAACAAACTTCTTTCTAATGAGGTAGTATGCCCAATGCCTCAATGTTCGCACAATTATATAAAACTATTTATCATATATTAACCATTGTTATTGAGCATCACTAAGCTTCCCTCTAAAATAAGTGCAGACCACTTCTCTTGAGATAATACTACCCTAATATCTACTTTGCAAGCATCGCACTCTACCTCAAATAGTTTTTTAAAACTTTGTAAGGCTAATAATAATGATACCATGTAAAGTTTCTTGTTAATCAAAACAAAACTGCCCTTGACTTCTCTCCCCAACAAAATTTTCTTTTCTTCAAATACTCGATGATTAGTGTCATAATACTACAAAGTGTTAGATGAATTGTCTATAAAACATAACCAATCCATAAAAATTTCTCACCTCACTCATATTTTTAATGTCGACTACTCACAGATTGCTTAGACTTTCTCTTCATCTATTCTAATCCCCTCAGAGCTAACCATATATCTCAAGAATAATAGCCTATTCATCTTGAAACTACACTTCTTGAGGTTTAAAAATAATTTATGCTCTCTCAACACTGTTAATACCTCATACAAGTGATCTAAATGCTTATTGGTGATCTTACTATAGATAAGATGTCTTCAAAGTATACTAACATGAATCTCTCAATAAATAGCTTGAGTACTTGGTTTATTAGCCTTATAAAAGTATTGGGTACATCAGCCTAAACAATATGATGAGACACTCGTATAATCCATTCCTAGTTTTGAAAGCCATCTTTTATTCATTCTTGGGTTTAGATTCATAGGTCAATCTTGAAAAATAATGTCACTCTATCCAATTGATCTAGCATATCATTTAATCTCAAAATTTAAAACTTATACCCAACGGTGATATTATTGATAGCTTGGCTATCCATATACATATGCCAATTCTTATCTTTCTTTGACATTAGTAATACCAATATAGCACAATAAGTTATACTCTCTTGAATGAGCCTCTTCATCAATAATTCTTTCATTTTCTCTTTTAATATCCTGCTCTCTTTAAGACTCATATGATAATGAGATAGATTTGGTAAACTTGTACCCAATACTAAAACTATGTGATATTGGATATCTCTTATTGGTGGTAAATATTTTGGTAAGTCTTCCGATGTGATCTTTTCAAACTCGACCAATAATGGTTTAACCAACTCCAAAACTTTTATCTCCCCCTCTTGAGATTGACTACTCACAACTATCAAATGGATCTCTTTGATCTTCTTAAGCTCATTGTTCTAAAATTTCTTTTCTAATGAAGTAATGGTTAAGAAAGTTTTTCCATCTACAACAGTGGCCTTGGGCTTTTCTTTTTCAGCTAATGGTACCAAAGTATAACGAATACCCCTACATTGTAGTTAATATATATTATCCTTCCCAAAACACTTGGCATCGGTATCAAATTACCAAGGTCTTTCAAGTAATACATGACAAGCATTCATGTTAACAATATCATAATACACTTTATCTTGCTACCTCTTTATCAAAAATGGTACTTTGTACCTCTGTATTATTCTAATATCTCCTTCGAACTTGATCCACTCAATTGTGTATAGGTTTAGATGCTTTTCCACTTGTAGATTCAACTTTGAAATAACCTCTCGCTTAATAATATTTTTTTAGCTTCCACTATCGATGATGATGTCAAAGAGTTAGGCTAAAACTTAACATTTTATTTGGAATAACTTAAGTCGTGAGCTCATCTCTTCTTATTTTGGTACCAACATTATTCATCTCAATATATAAGTTTACTCATACTCCTCTTTCTTGTATCCACCATTATCGTCATCATTATCGAGCTCATACAACACCTCCTTTACATCATCTTCTTCATTTTACTTTACCAAAATTCACATCCCTCTTCAAAGAAAACTTGTTGGATTTATGTTTTGGTTAGTTATACTTAAAACAATTTTATGGTACGGGCTTAGCATAAGAGTTTTGCTTTTTAGAAGTGGGCGACTCATTAAAAACTCTTTTTTCAATGATTTTCTCTACATTCCATATCTTACTCATCATTTTCTTGCCAATTACCCTTTTACCCTTTTTCTTTACTATAGCTTTACCCCTCTTTTGTGGAACCTTACTCAATCCTCCCCTAGAATAAATGTTGAAAAAACATCTTCAAAAATCAAAAATCTTATTACCCGTTTTTTCAATGATAACCTTGGCCTTCAATGCCAAGTTTCTATCCTCTATCACATTTCTAACCATTTGGACTCTAATTCGATTTTGTGTCCCTAGTTTCAACCCCTCTAAATACCTAGCAACTTATTATCCCTCTGATTCATTCAACTTATTCCTCTCTACTAATCTCTAAAGCTCAAAACTATAATCATACATCGATTTTTCAGTCTAAGCCTTCTCCGATATTGCTAAGAAAAGAATAATCTCTTTACACATTCCTTTTTGCCTAAAAAGGTGACTGTTTCTTTGTTGTAGTCATTTTTATCCTCTTTCTCTTATGTGTCAATTCTCACTTTCTCATTTTTTAACAAGACTTCTTCAAAAAAATCCAAATATCTTTCTTATATCGACTATCATCGAGTCATCAATTTCTCTTACCAGTAATATCCTGAGAGTCTACCATATTATTTTGAACCCTTTTATCTTATTAAGAATATTCTTGCCTTACTTCTTTAAAATCTATTGTATATGATTAGTACATAAAAGTATACATGTATTAAGGTTTAAATTCATTATTTTACACTTTACAATATGAATAACTTTCTCAATTTATACATATTTCTAGTTTTTGATATAAAATTTACTTTGTTTGTAATTTTTATTAATTTTTAGTTTTGTTGCAGTATTAGTCAAAAGATCGTAAATTTTTAACCAAGAGAGCTATTAAGGTGATTCTTAATCTTGTGAAAAGCTAACTCATTCGGATAAAACTTCCAGGTTTGTGCCAACCAGTAAATAGGACTCTAAGTTACATTTTCAAAGCCATTAAGTAAGCCAATTGCTGCTTCAGTCTAGTTCGATCATGCTTTAATATTTTACCCATATTTTTTGATAAAAATTTTGGATTACCTTATACAAGTGGTAGCTGAAAGATGAGTTAATTATCTAAAATTTTCATGTTTATTACGAAAGCTAAACCATTGATCTTTGAGGTTATCTATGATATTCTTTTAGCTGCTGAAATCTTTCAACTTTATTTGTCAAAGTTTTTAGTTTAATTTGTCAAAAATTACAATTACTTACTTTGATATTTAGCTCTTATTTTATTTATAAATAGTGTTGAATTATGGTCGAATTCTTTGCAATCAAGTAATGATTGATCGTGCTAACATCATGACCATGCTACATTAGAACTCGTGTTATTCGCTTCGCGATTCATAGCTCTCACCTTGGGAATCATGCTCAATTCATCATTAATCATGCTTGCTATTGCCAAACCCTTTTTCTTTAAATTCAAATTTGTTACACTTTGCCTCCAACGACTAGTAACATGTTTGCACATGCTTTAAGCATTGTAAGTCTTGTTTAGCCTTCTTAAAGTCATCTTTGGAGGCTGTACTTTGACTCCAATAGCTACAGTAACTTTTTTTTATTGTTTTTTGTATTTTCACCTTTGTATATATATTGTACTCAATAACAAAATGGAGATACAACTTGTTTTCACAAATTACCATTTTCTTTCTCTCTTCTCTTCCTCCTCCCATTCCTTTTAGCCATTGTTGAACCTTCTAAGCTTACTAGTTTGCTCACATACCTTACGGTTTCACATATTTCACCAAGCCTTTTATGGCTTAAACACTCACAAATCAATAAATAGGAGGTCTATTTGTGTTCTTAAGAAAGGAATATTGTAAGGAGTTTGTAATATACTCTTTTTTATAATAAAACTCTCTCTCTTTCTATAATATCTTTCTAAGTTGCTAGTTAAGGCTAGGAGATTAATATTAAGGATATATAATATATTTTCTAGATCACATCTTTATTTTTAATGTTTAAGTTCTTTTTATTAATTGCATATTCATGTTTTGAAAAATATTTTTAAATTTTAAATTCTTTGATTCTTTATAGACATTTGGCACATTGAATACTCAAAAATACATTCCTTGATTCATTTTAGACATACGTCACAAAGCATACTTTCAATTTTTAAATTGTCTTAAACACTTTTTTTAAATGATTTTATCAATTGATTAAAGACATGTTATTAATCAAATATTAATTTTTTAAATAAAATATATTTTGAGTGCATAAAAACGGGTTTTATTTTTTTATTAAGATAACTCTTTAATTAATCTCAATTGAGTTAAAATAAGGGATCTAATTTACTAACCATCATCTTAAAATATTAATTTTCAAAGCCTTAGTGTTTTAGTTTGCATTTAATCTTTACTTGGTAATTCTTCTTTTAAAATTTATCTACCATTTATTTTATCTTTGCTTTAGACTTTAGTTTGGACATAAACTAATTAGACTCTTGAAAAAAATACTGCTTGTGGATATAACATTTAGACTCACCAAACTATACTATAACAACAAGACTACCTATACTTGGGTACAATAATCTAATTGAGATCAAGTTTTTGATGCCGTTGTCGGAGAGTGTAATTAACTAAGATAAAATTGATCTTATAGAATGTTGAGCCTCCTACAACTGTTATTTTTACTTATTTACTTTTCTTACACTTTACTTTATCATAATTTATTTACTTGTTATTTTTTTTTATAGATGGTTTAAACTAAACCTTCTACTTTATTTATTTTTTTATAACTTAATTTTTATTATTTTTATATATTAAGTGGGTGATTTTAGTTCCAATTTGTTTATTTATTTTAGTTAATTGTCATTTTTATTTATATTATGGGAAAGGCTTTTCACCTTTTTTATATTATTATGCTAATATTTTCTTTTGTTAATTTATAATTATTGTCTGTTTTCTTATTTTATTTTGTTTATACTCAATTGGTATTGTGATTCGCATTCAACGAGTTTGATGATAGGTAATTCTCAAATTTTCTTTGACAATTTATTTGATTCATCTTCATCATCACATATTTCTAACATCATGGCTGATAATAAAAGTACTCAAGAAGAAATTGAAAATCCTCCAATGAGAACCATGCGTGAATATTTATGACCTCCTCACATAGTTTCATTTTTTCCTTTAATGCAAACAACTTTGAATTTAAGCTGGGTATGATTCCTTTGCTTTCTAATTTTTATAGCTTAGAATCGAAAATTTTTACTTACATTTAAAGGAATTTGAAGAAATTTGTATGACTTTCAATGACCAAGCATGTAGTGAAGCAATTATTAAGCTTAAGTTATTTCCTTTTTCTTTGAAAGATAAAGTTAAAACTTGGCTTAATTCTTTAAGACCTAAATCAATTAGAACTTGAAATAAAATGCAAGCAAAATTTTTGAAAAAAAAATTTCAGTTCATAAAACAAATGCTTTCAAAAGACAAATTTAAAATTTTTTCAAAAAAATATAAAACATATTTTTAATATTAGGAAAGATTTAAAGATTTATTAAATTTATGTCCACATTACGATTTTGAAAAATAACGCATAATTAGTTTTTCTATGATAATTTAATACCTAAAACCAAACAGTTTGTTAAAACTATGTGTAGTGAAAAATTTTTGAAAAAAGATCCAGATGAAGTATTAGATTATTTAGATCACTTGACTAAAAATTCATGATCTTGGCACACTACTAGTTCTTCACATAATTCAATTAGATATAATCTAGTTAATTCTAATAGAGAAAAATATAATTTAAGTCGAGAAGATGATCTAAATGTTAGGATGACTAGTTTGATAAGAAAGATTGAAGTCATGAAACTTAAAAAAACAAAAGATGTCAAATTCATTAAGCATAAAGATGTTTGCAATATTTGTGATAACATTGAATAGTCAACAAATGAATGTCCAAACCTTTTAGTATTTAGAGAATTCATGTATGAGCAAATGAATATCATAGATTATGCTCAGAAGTTTTATCTATCTCTATACTCTAACAATTATAATTTAAATTGGCGAAATCATTCAAATTTTTGTTGAAAAAATGATAATAATGCTCATACATCGCAACCATAAAGGCCTTCCAATTCTCCTTAATCAGTCAAAGTTAAAAATACTTGACAAAACCATATATGTATTTATTAAAAAATAAGAGTCATTCAATAATCAAATAGCTCAGTCATTAATTAATTTGAAAGATACTCTTATAAAATTTGTATTAGCACTTAGCATTCATGAGAAAGGTAAGTTTCCATCTCAATCACAGCCTAATGTAAAAAGCCAATCAAATTCAAAAGTTGATCAATAGATAGACCAAGTTAACTCAGTTACTACTCTTTATAATGATAAGATTGTTAAAAAGTCCATTCTTAATATGTATGAGAAAAAAAAAAAGAAATCAATCTCTATAAGTAAAGAGGAGATTATAAACTTACACCAATTATAGATAAAACTGAACCAACATCTGTGTTATCATTTCCTCATGCATTAATCTTTCCAAAGAAATCAAACCATAATCCATAATTTATAATATTTTTAAACACGTAAAGGTTAACATTCTCTTATTAGATGTGATTAAATAGGTATCTTATTATGCTAAATTTTTGAAAGACTTGTACATGGTGAAAAGAAAATTGAATGTAAAAAAGAAAGTCTTTCTAACCAAACAAGTAAGTACAATTCTTTAGAATAATAATACAATAAATTATAAAGATCCAAGTTATTCAACAATCTCATATATTATTGATGATCATAAAATTAAACAAGTTTTACTTGATCTTGCTGCTAGTATAAACTTGCTTCCATATTTAATTTATCAACAACTTAATTTAGGTGAGTTAAAATCAATATTTATGACTCTTTTACTTGTCGATCAATCAGTAAAAATACCAAAAGAAATTGTAGAAGATGTGCTAGGTCAAATTGATAAATTCATTTATTTAATAAATTTTATTGTTTTGGATACACAATATGTAAAAATAGGTAATATAATTTTAGTTATTTTAGGATGTTCATTTTTAGCAACTTCTAATACCTTGATTAATTGCAAGAATAGAGTCATAAAGTTATCATTTAGTAACATGACATTAGAGCTCAATACTTTTAATATGTGTAAGCAACCACGTGATGAAAAAAATAAGAATGAAGAAGTTAACATTATTGAGAACATTATAAAGGATAAATTTCATGAAAGAAACTTTCCTGATCCTTTAGAAACTTGTTTGGTTAATTCATTTGACTCAAGTATGCAATTAAAGTATGAGATTTTTAACATGTGTTCATTATTTGATTGCATACAGGTGATGGAAAGTAAAAGATGAAAGCCATGTTTTGAAGACTGGGGGCAATTGAATGATATTAAGCCAGAAGAAATGTTTAAGAAGGAGTTAAAACCTTTACCTGAAATATTGAAGTATGCTTATCTTAGAGACTAACAAACTCTTCCAGTTATTATCTTTTCTACTTTCACAAGCAAATAGGAAGGTAAGTTAATTGAAGTTCTAAAAAGTCATAAAAATACAATTGGTGGACTTTAAATGACATAAAAGATATTAATCCTTTAATTTGTACACATTGAATATATTTAGAGGATAATGGTAGAACATCTTAACAACCCCAAAGAAAATTAAATTCATATATGAAAGATGTAATTATGGCTGAAGTGCGTAAATTACTTGATACAGGCATCATTTATCCTACTCTTGATAGTAAGTGGATGAGTCTTACTCCAGTAATACCAAAACATTAAGAATTAGAGTGGTCAAAAATGAAAAAGGTAAGCTATTGTCAACACGTGTGTCATCTAGTTGGAGAATGTGAATTAATTATCGAAAATTGAATACAATTACTAGAAAAAAAATCATTGTTCTTTATCATTCCTTAATCAAATTTTAGAAAAAATAGCATGTCATTCTCGTTATTGCTCTCTTAATGACTATTCAGGCTACTATCAAATTTTTATTGCACTTGAAATCAAGAAAAGACCACACTCACGTGTCCTTTTGGTATCTTTACATTTAGAAGAATTTTGTTTGGACTTTGTAACGCTCCAGTAACTTTTTAAATATGCATGTTAAATATTTTTAGTAATATGGTTGAGCATTGTTTAAAAGTTTTCATATATAATTTAACTGTATTTGAAAATTCTTTTGAAAATTATCTTAAAAACTTAGATAAAATATTAAAACTATGTGAAGAAAAAGGACTTATGTTAAATTTAAAAAAATGTCATTACATGATTACTTTGAGAATTATTTTAGGTCATGTGGTATCTTCTAAAAGAATTGAAGTTAATAAAGTTAAAGTAGAATTAAATGCTCACTTGTCCCTACCAAAAACAATTAGGAAAGTTCGTTCATTTTTAGTACATGTTGGATCTTATAAGAGGTTCATAAAGAATTTCAGTACTATATCCAAATTATTTTGTAACCTCTTAATAAAAGATAGTTTGTTTGAATGGATACAAGAATGTCAAAATACTTTTGATAAATTAATTGAAGTTTTGACATCAATTCTCATCATACAATCCTCTGACTAGTCTTTACCTTTTGAGATAATGTGTTATGCAAGTAATTATGCTGTTGGAGCTACCTTAGGATAAAGGAAGGAAGGTAAGCCTTAGATAATTTATTATGTAAGTAGAACTTTAAATAATGCTCAAATGAATTACACTATAACTGAGAAAGAGTTACTTGCTATAATATTTACATTAGATAAATTTCGATCTTATTTAATTAGATCTCTTACCATTGTTTTCACTAATCATGCTGCTGTGAGATATTTAATAACTAAATATGATGCAAAACCAAGACTCATATGATGGATTTTATTACTTCAAGAACTCAACATCACAATCAAGGATAAAAAAAGAGCTAAAATTTTTATTATAGACCATTTATCGAGATTGATAGTAAATTCATCATTTGAAACCTCTTCTATTAATTATTTTTTTCTAATAAAATTTTATTTTCTATCACTATTGCCATGCCCTGACCCTAGTCGATCACGTGACAATCACCGCAAATCTCAGAAATACATCCTATAGCTTAGAATGCCCTTTCTAGAACTCCAAGGCATTAATACCTGTTTTCAAACTCATTTTCAAAATAAAATAACATGGAAGATTTTCAATCATACAAGTATCAACATTTGTATTTTCTCAAAATATAATACAAGTTATTCTTGACGAAGTCAAATACATAAAATCACTTTATTACAAATAGTTTTTCGTACAGTACACCATAATGTAAAAACTTGAGTCGAGTACCTGAAAACTGTGCTGAAGTCTCGCTTCAGCTATACTATATTGCGCCCGACTACATTAACCTGAAATAGGAAGTGAGGGGTGAGTATTTGGGATAATTCTTAGTGAGTAGATAAATACACAAAAACAGAAAGCAAAGGCCCATACATTGATTATGAAAAATCCTCGTAATCATAAAATCAAGTATAGTGAAATGTGACATCATATAAATGTCTAGAAAACCAATATAATATCAAATATGTATATCTCCTCGGTCTATAGGATCCCATCCACTTTCTCAGAACTATATGGCTAATCCACAACCCTGGATGGGGATTTGTGTCCATGTATAATATCTCTCAGTCTATAGGATCCCATCCACTCCTTTCGAGCTGTATGCCTGATCCACAACCCTGGTTGGGATACTATCATATCAGTATAAGGCTAACATGCTTTAGTCTGGACATGTGGATTCTACCCATCCCGCCTAGGACTGTATGGTCAATCCACGCTCCGGGGTCTATTAGAGTCCACCCACTCCACATGAGCTGTATAGTTATTCCTCACACATATATAATCAATAACATGGTATACAAAACTGTAAATCAACGTCAATGGTCCATCAGGGCAAATCAAATAACTGTTGTCTCACAAAGCCAAAAAAATCATTATATATGGCTCACAAGGCCAAAACAGCAAAATAAGACATGTTGGCTCCCAAGGCTAAATCAACGAGTATGGCATCCTGACCATTACACTCAACTATGTCACATTCACAAACATATATAAATTGACCTCCGACCTTAAAATCATAATAACAAATATACACATTAAGCCTTTAACCTTACATTTATGATAATTTAGGTTTCACAACAAACCTATCTCTATCACAAATAAGGGGCCAACCCGGCCACCACACAACATACATCCAATGCCTCCTCATTTCAGTTATACATATACATATTCATATGCTATCATCTTTAGCATTATAGTTATTCAAAAATAACATAAAACAAGGCGAAGGGAAAGGAATGTGTCTACTCATCGTTCTGGGGTAGAAAACCACCCTCTTGGTATCCTCCTCGCGACGGAGATCTTCCCATCTCGACTACTGCATCTGGATACACATTCAAAGATAAATTCAATAATCTATCACAATATACGTGCATGATGTAATGCATGCTCATGTTACTCTCGCACTTCTCTCTCTATATATCTTTTTTCTCTCTCTACATATATAACCCTACAAAACCCCGCTCTATTTATAATTTTCTCATCAATTCTAGCATCAACAGATATCAAAACCCTCTAATTTATCGATACCAATGATAAACGAGAAAACCCCCAATTTTTAGGGTTTTATAAATAGTACCTGAGCTATATATTCTTAAATCTACATAAAATGGTAACTCAAAATAGAGAGATGAGGTGAGGGATCAGCTTACCCGAACTGGTAGGTAAGCTTAGAGCCCCTTTTTGGCTTGAATCTCTCTTTGACTACTGTTCATTATACTTCTTCTCTTCACGAATCCTCATGATTTGACAGGCAGAACTCCGATCAAAGAAGATTTTTGGGTTCTGGTCTTGTTTCTGAGTTCATAGAAACCAAAATGGCAGAGTTTGATAGAGAAATGAGAAATATCAGATTTCACAGTTGAGAGAAATGGTTCTGTCAAAAATGAAGAAAGAGAGAGAGTAAAATGAGAAATGAGGAAGACGATCCCTAGCTCGCATAAATAGGCTATAAAATTGCTCCAAGGTGTCAATACCTTTGGCTTTATACCTACAACGTATCGATACCTTCCCCTAACGTATCGATACGTTTGGTAATTTACTATTCACTAAACTTGCAGGTTTTGATACCATCCTCAACGTATCAATACGATTCATCATAAATAAACTTCATCTCCATCACAAAGGTGTTGATACCTTTACCAAGGTATTGATACGTTTGACACTGTTACAATTCATAATGCTTGCAATGTATCGACACGTTTGGTCTATTACTGTTCATCATGCTTTCAGCGTATCGATATGTTTGGCCCACAACTCTGAAAGGTGTCGATACCTTTCTCCAAAGGTATCGATACCTTTGCCTCTTTTTTTTTTTCTGAGGACTATTACTTCAAATGGCCATAACTTTTGGCTCGGATATCATCACGGAACCCATAATATATCAATGTAAAGCTCTCTTCGACCTCTAAAATAATAACATAGAATTTTTTTCTCAATTACAGATGATTTTAGGATCAAAAATCTAGTTCTTTCTCATAGACTCATATTCTGTACCACATATCTTCTTCCAAAATGAATTCAAATTATCATACCCTCTCGCGCATGATCTAAACACTATGACATGCATGAAAACTCATGAGGGTTTTACAATAATACCTATAATCTTAAGGGATAGGTTTTAAAATTTTTCCCCATAATTGAATTTTGTCCTCAAAATTCTATATGACCCATGTGATAAATAGTAATAAAAGAGTATACTAAGATATACAACTTCTATTTTTCCCTACTAATCAAATAAAGGTATTTTAAAATACCTCACTGTGATTCATTACTAGGAGATGAAACTACAACCTTTACAGAATAAACAATGATGAAAACAAAACAAATGTCACATAGAAAATACAAGGATCTTTCTTTTGGGCTAAACAAGGTGTGGGTACTGTTGTCTTATCAGACTCTTCGACTCCCAAGTCATCTCTTCAACTATAGCATTCTGCCATAAGACTTTCACCATCAAAATAGTCTTATTTCTTAGGAGCCACTCTTGCCAATCAAGTATCCTCACCAGTTGTACCACATAATTACGATCATTTTTCAAATCAACCGGTGGTGTCTCAAGTATGTGCGAAGATTTCAACATATACTTCTTGAGTATAGATACATGGAAGACATCATGTATCTTACTCAGCTATGATAGTAAATTCAATCTATAGGCTACTGGACCTATCCTTTCCACAATGCCAAACGGTCCAATATAACAAGGATGTAACTTTCTTCGATTCCTAAATCTGATTTTTCCTTTCTAAGGCTACTTTCAAAAAAACCTAATCGCCTACTTCAAATTCTAATACTCTCCTTCGAGTATCAGTATAGAATCTCTATCTATCCTGAGCTGCTTTTAATCTCTCTCTAATAATCTTGACTTTCTCAATGGTGACATCAGTCAATTCAATATTATCGAGCTTTCTTTCACCAATCTCATCCTAACATACTGAGGTTCTGCATTTTCTATCATACAAAGCCTCATAAGTTGCCAATGCTAACCTGATAACTATTGTTATACACGAACTCTATCAACACTAGGATTATATCCTAGCTACCTGAGAACTCAATAACATATGCCTGAAACATATCCTCTAACGTCTGGATGGTCCTTTCTGACTGTCCATCTGTTTGAGGGTGAAATATAGAACTGAAAGTCAACTGAGTGCCTATAACTTTTTAAAGTTTAGGCCAGAATCGAGATGTAAAACGAGGATCTCAATCTGATACTACGGTAACTAGCACTCCATGCATCCTAACAATCTCTAAAACATATAACTTGCCCAATTTCTTCAAGGATAAATTCACTCGAATCGACAGAAAATAAGCTGATTTAGTGAGTCGATCTATAATCGCCCATATTTTATCGTGGCCTGTCTGAGTTCGAGGTAACCCGACCACGAAGTCCATGGTAATGTGTTCTCACTTTTACTCAGGTATAGGTAGAGGTTGTAAAATTCTTGCAGGTATCTGGTGCTCAACATTTACCTACTGATATATCAAACATCTAGCCATAAGCTAGGCTATATCCTATTTTATTCTTGACCACCAGTAACTCTCTCTGATGGTACGGTATATCTTAGTACTTCCTGGATGTATAGTAAATACAGAATTATAGGCCTCCTCCAAGATAGCCTCTCTCAGCCCTCTGTCATTAGGTATACATACCCGACCTCTGAAAGTCAAGGTCCCATCCTGAGTGAAATGGAAGTCACTCTCCTCGCCATCTCTAATCTCCTGGCAAGCTCTGACTAACTCACTATCTGACATCTGGCTCTGATTGATCTAATCAACTAGGATAAGTCGACCACAAAGTTAACCATAAAGACTCCAACTTTATCATACCCTAATGATACTCCCATCACTCTTAGATCTATCAATAAAGATATATAGGTGGTGTGAATTCTGCTCAAAGCATCAGCAACCACATTAACCTTTCCTGTGTGGTAGTCATTAATCAGGTCATAATCCTTAATCAATTCTAATTACCTTTGCTGTCTCAAATTTAGCTCTTTCTGCGTAAGCAAATATTTGAGGCTCTTATGATCAGTGAATATCTGGCACTGCTCCCCATACAAGTAATACCTCTATATCTTTAATGCAAAAACTACTATAGCTAGTGATGAGTGCATAAAAGTGTATGTGTATTAAGGTTAAATTTATCATTTTACACTTCAAAGTATGATTAACTCTCTCCATTTATGCA
>JAVXUL010132802.1:0-15579 GCA_035590515.1 Trichilia minutiflora
ACAAGCATAAAGTATAGTACCAAGTTTTCCTGAAGAAAGACCTGCAATTTTACATAATAGGGATTAACTTTCGACAAGAAAGATTAGAAACAATTAGCTCTTGAAAATAAGCTACATCTAGCTACTTACCAGCTAGAACAAAGGTTTCACTTGCATAGAATCCAATACCATTAATTCCAACTGATTGTTGGAATACCATCAATGACACCCCAATCTAAATCACAGAGTTTGAAGTACATCAAGGAAACATGAAAAATTCTGATAAGTAAACCATCTAAATATGAAGGTAAGTTGCTCTAACACGTTAACCAATTTACTTACAATCACAGAACGGATATACTTGCTGTCAATCAAATCCAGAATTCTAGCTTTCGGAAAGCTTTGAAGAGTTTGGATATAAACCTATGGAGAAACAGAATCTTGGTTTCTCAAACAAATAAAATGACAGGCTTTTAATGGATGTTCTGTAGTTTTAAGTACAGTACTTGGATTTCGGCTGCTTCACGAGTAATATCAGCATCTTCACCACGAAGTTTACGTAGAGCAACTTGGAATTCTTTGTCAAGGCCAACCTTTGCCTGCAACATCAATTTTTATTTAGTTCTTACTGTGATAACAAAAGTTGCAAACCTTCAAAATAGATTCCAAAACTCACCAGCCATCTGGGGGACTCTGGAACAAAGCTTAGACCCACAAGCAGTAAAACGCAAGGAATAAGTCCTTGAAATGATCAAAACCAACAATTAGTCCTCTCTTCACCATTGCTTTGCTTACTTTTTAATATAATTCCTTCTTTGGGAACTAATTTCAAACATATGTCTAGAATTTACCGGTCAGAGCCAGGATTCTCCAGGGCATGATTGTTCCAATTACGTAAGCAACCGATGATCCAATAACAATCATAAGCTGATTCAGTGTTGTGAGTAGTCCACGAAGATGCTTCGGCGCTATTTCAGCTATAAATATTGGAACCTGTTCATTCCATTTCTAATTTGTCAGAATCCGAAAACATTATAATTCAGTATGCAAGAAAGAATTAGATTCTACAAACAATCCTGGACATGGGTGTCAAATAATTACCACATAAGAGAAAACTCCAATTCCACATCCAGTGCAAAATCTTCCAATGTCTAGTGACAAAGCTCCCTGAGAGAAGTAGACAGCTAGCCATCCAATAATGCAGAAACAAGCTGACATTCTCATTGCCTGAATTTTGAAGACACCACCCCCAAAAAAATTAAGTATGAAAGAGAATTCTGGGCTCAATTGAGGAAATTCCAAATGTCTCACATACCCCTTTGCGACCAATGAGGTCTGCAATCCTTCCACTTGTTACAGCACCAACCATTGCACCAATTGTTAAAATAGAACCAAATGTGGAAAACTGCCATTTGATAGAATTAAATTAGTGGAAATTCAGATAAATTATGAAGAAATTACAAATGAAGAAGCAGGAGAAGAGGGATAAAGATAAGGTTTGACCTCAGCCAAAGACAGATTAAGATCTTCCCTGATAGCCGATTGAGTGGGAGCTGAATAGCCCACCTGCCAAAAGAATTAACTTAAGCTAAACAAACCTTCTTTTTTTTCTTTTTTTTTTGGAATTCTGGTTCCTAACCAAAAAGAAAAAAGAAAAATAGACTTAGTAACCAGAACTTTACTGAAAGAAACCATGAAGGAACAATCAATCTGACACTGATTAAAAAATAAAAAAAAAATAAAAGAACAGAAAGGAAAAGAAGAAGAAGAACAATTTCTGAAATGTTGTCTAATAGTCTCTGATTACCAACGAAGACTGATTAATTTATATTAGTTAAGACTACTTACACATGAGCCAAATTCAAAAGAGCCACAAACAGCAACAAATGTGCTTAACAAAACCATCCATATTGATCCACCACTACTTCCATCATCACTCTCACCATCCTCTTTATAGCTTACAACTTTCCCTTCATCCTGCTGTATCAACGGCTTCTCTAAATCTTCAAGCCCATTAATAATCTCACCATTTTCAACATCCTTAAACTGCCCAACAGCCATTTTTTTCCTTTTCACCTCTCACAAAAACCCAAGAAAACAAAATGAAAAGAATAAGAGATGAGCAATAACTAGCTCTGTCTGCATGAAACTGGGTTTTTGCAAGGGTTTATATACTCAAAACGCTTGAACCTATTTATCCACTTGGATAGATATTTTTCTATTAAATGCTTTGTTTTCTTGTGCATAATTGAAATAAAATTTGTTATTATATAAGAAGTTTCTTCCGCTGGAAATCCATGTGGAGAAAAGCTGTCAATGAGGTGGTGAATGAAAGAAGAATTCGAGTTAGCTAGCAATATCTATGCATGCGGATTTCTGTCTGTAATATATAAATTTTTTATGACATTTTTTATCGAAAACTTACGTGGATATTAATCAGACTGACGTCTATAATTGGCTACAATAGACAATGGTTTGGTTGGCTGCATGATTTTGCCATTTCTGCTACTAGTACTAGTTGATGTTTTAATACTGTAGGTTGTATTTGTAGTAGGCTAGCCAACAATGCCGTGGCGGCTGTAAACATCTTCTCTTCAAATTATCAAATACTTTTTATTGAATTAATTAATCCCATCCTCATCAAATTAATGTGTGATTATAGTTATTATTATTTTTTGTGTGTAGATTAAAAAACTCAACCTTACCAATTAATTCGTGACGTTCATTTAAATAAGAAATTAAATACGATATTTTACGTAATATTTAATATATTTTTAATAACTATTTAAAAGTGTGAAATAATAATCGATAAAATTCAAATTTTCTACCCTTTTAATATTTTAATAAGATATATTATTAAACGTGTCCTACCATCAAACCATATCCCAAAAATAATAATTATAACTATTAATTACATACTAATCTCCGTTCTCATTTAACTAAAATAGATGAACATATCATATATTCTTTTTATGATCCAGTGCTCAATCCTAATTAAAATCAAAATCTGACAACTCCAACCATCCCATGAGCTGTCAATCTTTATCACATCTCCAAATAACCAGTCCAACTAATGCAATTGGAACCTGAATTGCTAACTTCCTCAATTGAATAAATTAAAATATCATCGAAATTGTTCAACAAGACAACATTTTAAAATAAAATTATGATAAATTAATAGAAAATTCTTATAAGAGTATTTTTATAATTTTAATTGCATGTTTTAAGTCAAAAAAAAGTTAAATTAATTTTATTCAAGTCTAATTACCTAATTTTTTAATGATTAGTTATAAAAGAAACACCTTCTAAACATTTAAAAAAAAAAAGAAAGAAATAATCAACTTGATTAATTAGTGAAAATTTAATTATATCCAATTAATTACAATTATGTTGTATGATTTGTTTTCAAATTTATTAATAATTTCATTGACCAAAACCAACCATGGTGGGGAAGACTCGTTCCCCACAAGTGTGCACTTTGATTATTAGGTCACGTTTGGTTGCGTACAACATTATTTTACTATTTTTTAATTAAAAAAATTAAAAAATGATTAAAAACATAATCATGGTATGTTATACCAAAATTTGGGCACATGACAAAATTTGCATCAACATAAAAGTGAGAATTAAAAAATGATTATCTGTATATGACTCAGCAATCCAAACTCAATGATTCGCATTCATTAGACCGGGATTATTCCTATTTTAATCTTAGGATATTGTAGAAATCATATTATTCAAATTATTTAAAAACATTGTTTTTCATTTTTTATAATATATAATTTAAAATTTTGAAAGAGTTAAGAAAAATTATTGAAATATAGTCATCGTTATTTTTAAATATAATTTAAAAGAAAAATAAAATTAATTTAAAATAGTTTTGTGGGTATCAATTAATTTACTTAGTAATTTTATTTTTAATTTTCCTAAATTATACTTACATTATTTTAAATAATAATAATAATAATTGTAACATATTTTGGGATGAACGACTATGAAGTGGGTCCTTTCGATCATGAATTATCCAATCAACTTCATTTGTCCAACGCCAATCTGAGTCAGAACCTATGCACATACACCGCACACTCAGTCAATCAAACCAAGTTTGGAACCCAGGGAAATTTCAAATTGAGTTTGGAACGCACATGAAGCCCAGGCATGATCAGTGGAGAAGGGGAAAATTTTATTTTCTCAAACCAAATTAAAAACAACAACGATTCTGGGAAATCTTGTTATCCAAATTCTAGATTGTTTAACAGGAGCTATCGGCCAACGATACTTGAAATTTAAATACCAACTAACTTTGCTCAACAATAATGCGAGCGAGCAAACTTACATGGATAATAAGCCTCTTGGATTATTCAACCAATAAAGCAAAAATTGACATACATAGAATATATGTACAAGGAGTTGGAAGACCAGATCAAATTCACGGACAAATTACTTTCTTCTAAGCTCAAAAAAAAAAAAATGGTAATCTTCATGGCTCTCAGAAGTAGAGTGAGTCATGTCATGCTATATCCTGAGTGCTGCTTGATCAAAGTCAACATGGACCACCATGGTCAAAGTACAGTCAGTACTTGTGCTTCAGGAACCTTCATATTTTGATCTTAACATAGTGTACAAGTGCTTGCTCAGGTCCTAAATGTAAAACTTCGTTTTAACTTCTACAAATTCCAAACAAAGATCGACGTACAGATGTTGCAAAACTGACAACCTTTTGAGGGTGAAGGACCACCACACATACACCAAAACAAACAACAGCCACGGTAATTGCAAATATAGCTGGACGAGAGCTAAAGATTGTGCCAGACAAAACATAACCATATGGTTTTCTTGGCCATTCCTTGATACGGTTCACATTCATAATAAACTCTCTGTTCAAAAGTGGCACTGTGTCGCACTTACCAACAGCAGCTGAGTCCACCGTCACTCCTTGCTTATTATTCCAACTTGGATCCAAATCCTGTAAATAGTATAGCAATATACTACTCACTTAAAGAGGTAAAAAAGAGACTAAAAAAACTAGTTTCTCAAATATGACAGCACATTACTAAAGAGCTCCTTAATAACACCTAGGCATAATTGGTGATGAAGTTAATACCCAGACTTTATGAAGTAAAAAATTTTTAAATATGTATTGCCATGCATAAAGTATAAAAATCTCACACCAAATGATTAAGCATTTTTACATCACCCATTTTACATGCAAAAAACATCATGTTATCATCTAGTCTAAGTCTAACCTTTTCTCTCTTTATGGAATAAGAAAATGAAACAAGAAGAGAGTCTATAAGAAGCATTTTCCATAAATTATCTTTCTCTCAATAAAACAGAAGAATCAGGATATGAGTCGGTATAATAGCCAGTATGTAACAATACTATATCACCTAGAATAGCTTTGTTAATGTCCCTCACCTGGTTGGTACTAGGAACAAGTAAGTTGCTTCGGAAGGAGCTTTGAGAACCATGTATCCTTTCTGGTACATTGTTCCCAGAGTGCTGCATTGAGCCTTCATTTTTCTGAAGCTTTTGACAAAGAATATCTCTTGCACGATCCATATTTTTAAGTAACAGCCCCATGTCAGCATCACTGATATTAATCGAACTGTTGAGCTCCACATTATTCATCAAAATCTTCAGATTTTGCAACAGTTTCTCCAAAATTGCAGTTGATTCATTGCATATTATAAAACTAAACAAACTATTAAATCTCTGAACTTGTGAAGAGGACATAAGCTGTTGAAAACATTCTGATGCTGGCACCTTTAGCAACCATGCTATGTCTACAAGAAGTTCAGTGAATGTTTTCTGTCCTATTGCAGAAACCTCACACAAGTCTGACAGCGAATCAGTTGCTGTCATCTGAGACCTTTTAGAAATAAAAGATGCTTCAAATCTTTGTTGTATTATCTTCATTTCAGAACAAGTTTCTTCGTCCCCAATCAGTACAGGAATAAAGTTTGATAAGCCATATTCATTCTCAACCTACAGAGAACAAGCGAGGAAATGTTGAGATCAATGAGTCAAAAACCATTACTATCACACTAAAATACTGTACGTCAATACTTGTCTGATGATTAATAAGTCAGAAATCATTATTATCACACTAAAATATCATTCATCAATAGTCATCTGCTGATTTATGCTAATACATGTACATTTCATCGTGAATTGTTTGATTTACAAAATTAACCAGGCAGATAAGCAGTTAAATAACATTAATCTAGAGGAGTACCATACATACAGAAGGAATTCTGACACTGAAAAATTAGTTCATGGATATGTTCAAAAGTTTAGCAGGCCATATCACAGCTTAAGTTTGATAATCAGAAGCTGAGGAACCTCACAATTATTTCAAAAAGAGCCGATTGAAGAACCATACTAATAAAAACAATCACCACCAAAAAGAATATTAAACATATAGTTTAAATGTTTTTGGAGGACATTGATGTTTCAGAATACTTACTTCAATAAATGCAGGACCAAAGAAATCTGGTTCAGTGTGAGGGACATATATCTTGTACAACTGATGGTCAATTGTAAGTGTGTCTCCTTCATGTTTGCCATGGAGAGATGCAACATGGTAATCATGAGGCAGATACTTCCCAGCGAAAGATATAAGAAACCTGCAATCATGACACTCTGAATAGCTCAACAATCCAGCTGAATCACAAATCATGTACTAAACTAAACAGCATTATTGAGAATAACTAAAGGTACACATAACGACCAAACATCAAACAAATAATTATCATAATCAAACATATAATGCCCAATAAAATCAGATATAAGCCATTCACCAATCAGATTTTCGGGTATATAAAGCATTACAAAAAATTTGAGAAATGGGGAGGGTAAAAATTATTAAAAAAAATTACTGAGGCGATTACATTTTCAATAACTAAATACTTGACAGAGCTTCAATAAAGCATAACTAAAACCTCCATTACACATAGTTTCTTAAAGACAACTATAACATACCGAAATTTGGATTGCGGCAAATTACTTCCACATGCAACAAACTCCATGGGCTTTCCAGCCTTAAAACATGTAGGATGAACATAGTGAAGCCTTGGGGCCTGGACCTTAACATTGACTTTCATCACAGAAGACCCATCTACATGCATCAAAAAAGCTTTGATCACGTAGAGAAGTTTCCACATTGAAAAGTTTAAACTATATTCTTAGAAACCATCAGAGAATAAAGGACAGAAGTAGAATCCTTAAGATAATATGACACATAAAAGCTGATTCCATGCAAAATACTTGCCAATTCACTAGCTTCTAGAAACAAAAACAGAGAAAACAAATTTAGAGAAAGCAAAAAGATAGAGAGGTGGAGAAGACATTGTCTGATGCATTAAACGTGAATCTTATCTTCATTAATTTACCTTTAACATGGAAAATCCTGTTGTTTAGATAAACAAACATCGATCCTCGTCCACATAACATTCTTCCAGGAGTAACAACGAAATCACGCACATATCTTACAGGGTTTTCATATAACTGTTTGAAGGGGGGGAAAAATTAGTTAACTATCAAAAAGTCTACAAACAATAAAATACGGAATAAATTATGTATAAGGCTAGCAATCAAACTTAAAATTGAATCACTGTGGATATTTCATACATCAGAATATCATTACAGAATGAGCATATTTTCAGCAGTTTATATGACTCATCATGCCTCCTGGAAACTATGCAGCTAAGCAAACTGAAAAAACTGGGCAGCACATGGCTCCTGTTTGGTATAAGGAAAAACAGGGAAAGCATTTCCCCTTAGTTTAATCCCAAGAGAAAAGGCAATGACAGGAAAGAGAAGAAAATAAAAGAAAAAATTCCCCCAAGTGATTTTAGAGAGAAAGAAAAACAAAAGAACTGGTGAAAAAAACACCACCACCCAAATCCTTTTCCAATTAAATAAAGGAAAGGATTCGATTTTGCTTCCCTTTATTTTTACAAGATTGACATTCAACAATCAGACTGGAGCATCAGTTCCACCAAGAGACTCATAAACCCAGTCAGCCCCAAGGGAGAATGATGAGCTCAGGCAGAGAGGATATTCGGCTTCATAATGTGAAAGAAAATGATAAGTAAATTGCATAAAAAAATTAAAACCCTTGAGCTTTGGTTCTGTCTTTTATAAAGCTATACTAAACCTTGCAACACTGCACTACCTAACCTGTCTCCTGGAAACCTACCATGAAACACACATGCATAGGACTTCAACACAAATTAGCTACTAAATTACATTTTCTTGATTATTTTAGCACATAACAAGGTGATGTAACAAACCAGCTACACATTTAATTTTAAGCGGAGAAGGGTAGCTTTCCATTAGATGATAATGAACATTGCATAAACTATAAGCATCAACCTATCATAAGATCATAATATGTATAGTCTACAACACTAACTATATTAAATCCCAAAGGGATTGCACATACAATGAAGGTAATTAAACCACTACCTTCATCCACATAACCTTAGGCATTGCAATAAATACAGTCAAGATTGTACATCCAGGGCGTATATACCCCTCCAATTCAACAGGCATACTGGCCAACCACTGGAATATCTGCAAATACATTTAGCCAAATGTTAGAAATTTCTAATATCTATGGCAGGAACATCCTTTATTTTCCTTTCAATACTGAACTGTAGTAATGATTCATTAAGTACTTGGTGTCGAAGTCTTCTGGGAAATTCTGCTGGATTCCAATCATACATCTTGAATGAGATTCGACCTGTTGGACACTATAACAATAGAGATATCAACAAATGACAAGCATGGTACCTCGCCTTAACAAAACAAAGAAGAGGCATTATAGCAAGTACAGCAATCAGTGGAGACCCACCAAAGACGAATAAGAACTCTTATTGTCGCAATAGGAGGGCAAAAGTGAAGTTTTGGAGTCATCTTTTCCTCCAACCATTCGGATTTCACCAGAAGCAACAAAAGAAGTTCCAGTATCTCTATTACCATTCCAGGCATTAGGAGCTACATTAAGGGCAGAAACATGGCCATCTTCAGACTCCCAAAATGCTTCTTGATCAGTTATCTGGCTGCTCAAGCATAAACTATCTGCATTATAATACATCACATCAGGCCACAATACAATTTTCAAAGGAAATATAACCAAGTTGCTCCTTTCTTGAAGCCCGAAAAATATAATTACTAAACATAAGCGATTTTGCCAATAAAAATCGCACTGTTTCAAAATTTATTATACCTTTCCCTGCATCATCATCATAAAGAATATCTTCGCTATGTGAGGCCCCAGGAGGTTTGTTGTCTACAGCACCTTTAGAGTCTACAGATTTTCTTCGCCGTCTATTGTTATGGTGCTCCAATTTTCTGCGGCAGCTTCGTTTGCCTTCATCAAAATCTGATAATACATGAAACCTGCAAAGCAATAGCCAAACAAACTTACTGTCAATTAAGAGAGACAACAACAAACTATCTGTCAATTTTCACCCAACAAAAATTGATACACAGTAATCCCACATAAGAAACAACATTGCAGAGACAAGTTCAGCAGTAACTCCTAATTACTGAGATCCAAATCATTCTGTATACTAAAATCTACATAAATTGCAACAACCACGTTCACATGTTCACACAATTCCATAGACACATCAAAATCCTTGAACTATTTGTAAAAGACACAAAAGCATTTGCTATGTGTGCATCGTAAGAGAAAATTTTCATCAAAAGATTCCCACAAGGAACCAAACATAAACTAACAAAGTCTCCAAAAGTTTCAAGAGAGGTCTTTTCAAATTTTAACAACAAGGGAAAGATAGAAGGCGAAGCTCAAAATACTAAGGTCTACTTGTACTTAACCTAAAACACATGGAAGGCTACCAAAAGTAACACTAACTTCAACCATTATGATCCAAAACTAACTTCCAAGAAATCCACAAAATTTACCATATTCCATAGCTTAATTCACATCAAACAGAAATAATATGATAAATAATATATTTTCAGTCCAATTACACTTCAAATATTGCATAAACCTCGGAAATGATGATAATGATGCATAGATCACAGCAACATTCAAACATTGAAACGACAAATCATTCAAATAGACCACAGCAACATAAAGTACATAGAGTTAAACTGAAGGCGTTAGAAAGACGTGAACAAAATCCAGCATACACGATCGAAGAGAGAACAAAGAATTGAACTTTACTTGCCACACTGTTGACAGTATCTCTTGCTCTCCCCGTCAAGCGAAACGGCTCCGGCGTTTGCGCACCGAAGACAAACCCTATGCCTTTTATGATACCCTTTAAGCTCACTAATATCCGCCTCACACCCCGGCACCTGACATTTGGCCTGGCCCACCCCAGCCCTCAGCGTTCTCGCTCGCTTTTTCCCCGGCAACCCCGCCTCTTCCTCTTCGAGTTTCTCATCAAGCTCTGGACACGCGCACGGGATTCGACCCGCCAAAAAATTAGAGCACGTCAACCTCGGGTCACGTTTCCTCAACCGATTAGTGTTAACAACCGGAGGCCCCAATTCCGGCTCCGGTTGAGGAATTAATTCCAGCTGATCGGATTCTAAAGAGAGATTGAAATGATCATCGGTGGTGAAGTCCAGAATATCGCTCCAGTCCCAAAATGCTGACGTGGACGGCTCCTCTTCCATAACCGCCGGTTGGCCCTCCATTTCCGGAATTCTCGGCGATTCAACACCGGGTTTTTCCATCTTTTTAGGAGTCTAAAATCAATAATATAATTACCTCGAGAATAATAATATTCTAAAAGTGGCTTCAAAGAGTCGGAAACTAATAGCGGGGGTTAGCTTCGTTTGGTGATGACTGCCACTGTTTTTTTTTTTTTTAAAGTCATTTTTTTTCTATTTTTTATTTCTTATTTTTGTGTGTGATAGAATTGGAGTGAATTTATGGTGACAAGATGAAGTACGAGTAGGCTCCGCTCAAGTGGCGACACGCGTTAGGTTGGTCTGGGGTTGCGTGTACAAGAGCGAGTGGGAATTGGTGGATGGTGTGTCGTTGTGTCGCTGTCGAAGGAGATGACAAATTGAGATAACGACATGTTATACAAATAATGATGGATACTTCGGATAAGTCAGACAACGATTAGTGCCGCTTGGAGGTTTGTTAGGGGTAATTTTACTAGCTCTTAAGTTCTATGGCTCAGATTTGAGAACGTGGATGGTAAACAGTTATTTTTTTGTTTGTTTGGGTGTGTGGAGATAGTAAAAAGTGCTTTTGAGAATTAAGAAAGGTTAAAAAAAAAGGGTTTTAGAGTAAAATTTTGTATTTTCTTTTCCTTTTTACTTTTTAGTTAAACCATCTTTTCCATACCTTTTTTTTAATTTTTTTTTTCAGAAAATATCTTTTCCATGCTTTATTTTAAAGTTTAAGAAGCGTATAGAATCCGTAACATGTATAGATACTGATGCCTTCCTTGAATCGGGTATACAATCTAAAATTTAAAATATTTTTTGAAAAATTAAAACTTAAATTTTAAAAGTTGGAAAAATATAAAAAATTGGAATATTTAAAAAAAGTGCTTTATGTTTGGTATAATTTTAAAAAATGACTAAATGATAAAAATTGTATTATTGATATAAAAAATTATTATTCTTTGAATTTCGTACGTTATCGTGATCTTAATACTTATAGAAAATAAATTTAATCTAAAAATAAAGACAAAGATTAGAAAAAAATTAATTTTCTAATAAAAATCTTTTGATACTTAAATTAGAATTTTACTTAATAGAAAGAGAAGTTGAAAATGAATTTTGTTAATAATTTGATACTATAAAAAAAAGAGTTATTTGTTTTCTTAATTTCTTTATTTTATATAGTAGAATTTTATAATTATGAAATACGTATTTTATAATAATTATTTCTCCGTATAGATCATAAGATATATTATTAAAATCGTAAGTTATAACTGTAACGATCATTAATCTCATTTATCTAATAATTATTATCTACATTTACTTAATTTAAATATCTTTTTTGACTTTGTTAAATGGATCAATGCAACTACTGTATATGATCTCAAGAGTTCATCTGTCGATAGCCAATGTCATGGTTCAACCTTAATGTGACAACCTCGACTTCTTAAGATCTCTGAAGTCTTGTACTTATACGTCAAAGTAGTGAAATGCTATAGTTCTTTTGAAATCTCAGGCAAGGTTATCAAAATCGCGATTTTAATTAAAATCGTTTTCTATTTAAAAAATCGGAACATAAAATTAAAATGTAAAAAAGGAATTTTTAATAATATATAACTAATAAAAAATTTAAAATATTTTTATAAATTAATAAAATCGGTCAAATATTTTTATTGTTTTACTGTTTTCGATTTTGATAAAATCGAAATCGTTTTATTGTTAAAATCGCGATTTTGATCGATTTTACTGTTTAAAATCACGATTTTGATAACAATGATCTCAGGGTCTGATTCGCTTACTCCAATTAAGGAGAAAGAGAGTTTTAGATATCAAATACTCACCTTGAAACTCGTATGACAGCATGCATCCACCTCAAAAAATTACCTTAGTTTACTAAGGATAGAGTCTTGATAGGTTTTGAGCCATCATTGGAGAAGTTGAGCCCCCTATTGGGCCTTTAAACTGGTAGAATCCGAGATTTTTCCTAACAATGTAGCCTCAGTTTTTAATTAAAAATAATTTTAAGTAAAAACTAAGACTGAGATCCCGACTTGATCCAATGTTACTCTTTCTCTTTTATTGCCCTTCAACTATTGTTAAAAATGCTGAATCATTTTCTTAACTATAAGTTGTTTTCTTATTAATTCTTTAGTAATGAGCGTTGAAATTTCTTATGACGATCTTAGGTTTATCAACTTATTATTGAATTAAGCTGTTTTTTTCAAATTTATTGGCGTACATGTCTCCATTTCATTGGTTTGTAATACAAAAATATTGATATTTCTCAAATATGTTTAAATCAGCTAGCCTATCATTGATTTTAGGTAGTCAACTCATAGGGTTTTGAGACTTCTCTCCGTTGACGTGGTATAGACGTGATCGAAGCTCTTCATCTAACATTATAAATATCTTCTTCCTTCTCTTTCATCTCTCTTTTATCTTCTTTTCATCTGCTAACTTGCACTTCTCTATAACTTCAAGTAATCTGTAACTTTTTGAGAACACTGTAAGACTAACTCTTGCACACTTAGCAAACTTTTAATGGTTTTTTGATTTATGTGTCTTTTATGGTATTAGTTTTTTTTTGGCTCGTGGATGCTTTTAAACTTATGATGAATGTACATGCATATGTATATGTATATAGGTCTTGAATATAGATATTTAGAACTTTAAATTTGTCACCTTCGATGTCTTTTATGTATTAGGTTTTTTTAGCTTGTGGATGCTTTGCCATAACCCCTAATGAATACTACTTAAGATTTAACTTCATGTTATATCTTCTGAGGTAAAAAAAAGTTTCTTCTAAATGCTCCACATTGTCCACAACTGGACGAACTCTGTAATCATGTCATCAACATAGACTTTTATTCGTAATCCAATTAATGATTTAAATATGTGATTGACTAGTCTCTGAAATGTAGTTCTTGCATTCTTTAACCTCAAAGATATAACTCTGTAACGGTAAAGGTTTTGATATATAATAAATGTGATTTTTTCTGGTCGTTGAGAATGTATCCATAAACCTCAGGAACTCATGCCTTACAGTGGAATCTATCAATTGATCCATCTTCAAGAGTGGAAAGCTATCTTTAGGGCATGTCTTATTTAGCTCGACGAAACTTACACACATTTTTCATGTTCTATTTGATTTCTTCACCATGGTTACGTTGACAATCTACTCAAGGTAGTATACTTCTTGAATAAAATTAGTTTTAAGAAGTTTTGTTACCTCTATATTAATTGATTTCCTTCTTTTAATGTTAAACATCCTTCTCTTTTAAACTATAAGCTTGAATTTGGGATCGATCGTGGGGCGATAAAAGATAACCCGGGTATTGATTCTAGATATCTCTTTATATGTCCAAGCAAACACATCTACATTTCTCCTTAGAACCTCTATCAAACTTTTCTTCTACTTATCAGATAGATGGGACCCTATTTTTATGACTCTCTCAAGGCTTTCTGTATTTAAGATCACTGATTCCATCTCTTCAATAGATTCTGCGATAGATGACTTACCCGAGAGTTTTGATTCTTAGTCTAAGTTTTCCAATATTTATTCCTGTTATAGTTGTTCACTTCGATTTTTTCAGACTTTTTTCAATGGTCGCTTAGAAATACAATAAGAATTCTTTGCGGTTGTGGCAAAACATAATCTAGCCTTCTTTTAGTTTTTCTTTATCACCTCGATGCTATTGAACTTGAGTTTTAGGTAATAGATGTTCTTCACTGTCATTGTTGTCTTAAGAAATGGCCTTTTAGTATCATAAAGTAAGGCATCTTTAGGTGTATCACTTGAAGTTCCATTATGGTGCTTTCATTATAACTAGTAGTTATTCAATCCCCAATGGATAAATACATGACTCTTTCAATCCATGCAATACTGTCTTAGATGATTATGGCCTCAAATCTTTAATCCCTAGAGAATCTAGTATTTTCTTAAAAATGATATCAGTGGATCTTATTGTATAAATTAATATCCTCCTGATCTGATCTATCCCACATCAACGACACCATCAAAGTGTATTATGAGGGTAGTGATCCCCGATTTCGTCCTTATCTGTGAATATGATTGAAATTGTCGTTACTTTCAGCTTTTTTTTTACTCTTACATTCATTATATGTGGCTCTATGGCAAAATTAGGCAGAAAATACTTTGAGTAATTCTTGTATACCTTATTCGAATTACCTATCAATATCGAGCAACCTGGCATCACCATAGTATGATAATATGTCATTTTCTTCTGTTCTTTACTCAACTTGAGATCTTGACCATTTCCCCTAAGATTAGCCATAAACTTTGTTAGGTAGTGTTCTTAACTAACACTTCGATTTGTTCTTGCAAATCAAAACATTCATTAATTTTATACTTGATATCCTGATGAAATTTATATAACTTATTCTTTGTGATTTTAGACGATATAACTTTCAAGGTTGAGGTTTCAGCAGTAGAGTTCCTTGGCTTTTAATCTTTTCCAGAATTTATGAAAAAGAAGTATTTAAGGAGGTAAACTTCCTATATTCTTGTAATTAGGCTATCCTCTTCACGTTATCCGTTCGAAGGGATTTATTCTCTCTCAGATATCCTCATCTCGGTATCTATTAGGCTTAAAAAATTTTGACACATGATCCTCTCTTTTATTAAAATGGGGAATCTTTTTTTATCGCTCCTCTTTTTACTATCAAATTTATTGAAGCAAACCTTTTTTTTTAAAAAAAGAAGCCCCAAATACTCTCCCCTCTTTTAACTTTAGTGTAACTTGATCTTTGATTTCTATTTCATTTAGAAGTTTTCTTTAAGCTACCTCGTATATGGTAGCGAATGCTTACATACGACATACCTTACCCTGTTTACTTTCAACTTGATCTCACTTAGATTGTGTACCCAAGTATAGGTAGTCTTGTTGTAGAATGGTCCGGTGAGTCCAAGTGTCGTAT
>JAVXUL010132812.1:0-10892 GCA_035590515.1 Trichilia minutiflora
TTCACATTATAGGGTGGTGATCAACTATGATTTTCCTACTGGGATTGAGGATTATGTCCATCGAATTGGAAGAACTGGAAGGGCTGGTGCAACTGGAGTGGCATACACCTTTTTCTCTGAGCAGGATTGGAAATATGCAACTGATTTGATTAAGGTTTTGGAGGGGGCTAACCAGCGCGTGCCACCCGAGGTGCGCGAGATGGCTATGCGTGGTGGGTCTGGTTTTGCCAAGGATCGAGGTGGGGTTAGCCGTTTTGATGCTTCTAGTGGTGGTGGGCATTGGGATTCTGGAGGCCGAGGCGGCATGAGAGATGGTGGATTTGGAAGCCGCGGTGGTATGAGGGATGGTAACTTTGGTAGCCGTGGTGGCTTCGGTGGTCGTGGTGGTGTGAGGGATGGTGGCTTCGGTGGACATGAAGGGAGAGGTGACATGTTCTCTGGCCGTGGAAACAGGGGCCGGAGATTTGGTGGCCCTGGTGGTGGTAATGTTGGTTGGGGTAGGAATGATCGTGGCCCCCATGATCGCTATAATAATATGGACAGTCGTGGACGTGGTCGTGGATATGGTCGATTTGACAACAGAAGAGATATTGCTGATAGGAGCAGGGGCAGAAGTTATAGTCGTAGTCCAGAAAGGGTTCGTACATGGGGTGGTTATAGCAGCAGGAGTAGAAGCAGAAGCAGAAGCTGGAGCAGTAGTAGGAGCAGGAGTAGTAGTAGGAGTTGGAACCGAAGTCGGAGTCGGAGCTGGTCTCGTGGTCGCAGCCGGAGCGACAGCCGTAGTCACAACCGCAGTCGAAGTCGGAGTAGGAGTCTAGCTATGACAGATATGAACGGAAGGAGCGTAGAGTTTCTGGATTTGATGTCCTTCCTGAAACACAGATGTCACCCATGTCAATCGCTGCTCCTATGTCCCCAGGCTTGCAGGGTAGTACGATCCCAGTGACAGAGCAGGGTTCTGCATTTCCAGCAACTGAATCTGCAGCATCATTACAGGTGGTTGAAAGTGCTGAGACTCAGCTAGTACTTTCAGGGACAGGAGCTGATCCTGAGGATCCATCTGTGACATAATTTTAAGTTGTGATGCATCGAAATATCATGCAGTGTTTCGAAACAAATTTGAGATTTGAGTTATTTTGAAGTTAAATATATGGGGATAATACAACTCAAGCTGCTCTGCTGCTCTGCTTGCATGGTAAGTGTTATTTTAGGATAATTGAGAGTAGTTTGAAGCTGTTTGATTTTAGGGTAGCTACAAATTGCATTTTTTCCTGTTTCTAATAACATCAAGTACTCTTATATATTCATCTTGTGTTGCATGGCAGCAGACATCTCTACTGGCTTCCCTATAAATCATTCAAATGTGCTTTTTATATACTTGACAATATAGCTGTTAAGGCATACTGAAACTTTATTTTTTCCCCACTATATATAGATCGACAAAGTTTTATGCTCTGGTGGGTAGTCTTTAAACCCATAGCAGAGCTTATACTTGATATGAAATGTGTATAAATTGTACACTTTATAGCTTCAATGGCTGCACTAATAGCAATAGCATTTAAGCATTTTTGAAGAATCTGTTCCAAATCCAATATCAGCTTGTGTTGCTTTCATGATGAACTCTCGATTCAATGTTGAAAATGGTGACCGGCTACTACTACTCGACTGACACGACGAGATCATGAAATCCTACATTTTATTTTCGGAAGATTTTGTGGCATTTAGTAAATAGCACATATTGGCTTTGGGAGGTATCCAGGGGTGTGGATAGTATTTAACGGTGGCAATTGGGATAAATTGATTGGATTTGATTGAACATGAGTACTACACCATTAATATTTATTTAATAAATATATAATACGAATATTAACATGGTTATTAATACGAATATGGTAAGATTATTTAAGTAAATATAATTATTTGATTATATATAATTATTTATTTAAATATATTTACTAATTTTTTAATATTTTTTATAATATTAAAAATTTTAAAATTAATATAAATAAAATTAAATATTTTATATTATTTACAAATATTTTATTAATTAAATATTAAATTTATTTTTTATTTCTTATTATTAAAAATTAAAAAAATCACCATCATTAAAATAAAAATTAGGATATTGTTTTAATTTTAATTCTAAATAAATTTTTAAAAGTTAATGTACTTAAAATTTTTAATTTTATAATCAGTATTTTTTAAAATAATATTGCTTATATTATTATGTATATTTTAATTTAAGTATGTTATGTTAATTTTTATAAATAAAATTATATTTCTCATTTTTTATTTTTAATATTTAATATTATTATTATAAAAATTATAATATTAATATTTGATTATTTTTAAATTTATTAAAATATTAATATTTATTTAGATGCGATTATTTATTTAAATATAATTATTCAATATGATTATCTTTTTAATACAATTATTCATTTAAGCATGATTAATTATTTAAATATGATTATTTATTTATTTATAAATGATTATTTGATTAGATATTATTATCTATTAAAGTATAATTATTTAATTAGATAAATTTAAATTTACTAATTATACCTTAAATGAATAAACAAATTTAGAAAGATTAAATATAAATTTAACATAATTATTATTTATTATATATGAATATGATCCGTTATTATTTATATCAAATTTTTTCAATTGACATTCGTTTAATTATTTCGTATTTGTGTTAAATAATCTTATCGTAATCTAAATTATTAAGGGTATCTATTGCATATCAACTCTTTAATGTAACCATCAATCATATTGTTTACTACAAAAAGACACAAAAATTATTGGCTACTAGATCTACACTAAAATTTAACATTAGTTTGTAATCAAGGTGCTGATAATGTGCTTTAAAAATAAAATTTAAAAGTTTTTGATAACATTAATTTTATTTGTTTTTATATTAATATTTAATTTAAAGATTTTATGTTATATTATAATATTAAATAAAGCATAATAGTAAATTAAAATTAGAAGAGTTTTTTTTATGTTTGTATATTTATTTAACTTGTGTCGAGAGTAATATTTATCATATATAAAATTCAATATTTTTTTGTTTTTGAACAATTGTTTATACATTACTTAAATATATGCCTTTAGGAAATCTGTTACCATTTAAACTACATTTTATATTATGATGTTAACATTTTTAATTTGTAACTATTTTTAAACGAAAATTCAAGGTATTGAATGTATGTCATTGATATAATATAATTGTTCATTGACCAAAAAACCAATAGAATTGACCCAAAACAAAAGGGTGGGAAGATTGCTTGCCGGGTAAGTAAGAGGGGGAAAGGGTAACAATATTGGACACATAATTCTGCTCTGGCATTCCTAATGTACCAAAATATACTTGAAAGATATCATATTTACATAACAAGGACCTGACTGGATCAACGCCAGTACTATACTACTTCGCCCACGCAGTGACGTTCTCGATGCTTAAGCAGGGCGGAGAGGTTATTCTCGTCATTTGATATAAATGCACAAAACGACGCGTATTATGGGCTATCGAATCTCAATTGCGCGTCTCCCTGGGTTTTGTTCACACACAAACACACATACCGAAAATCGAAACCGCCCAATTCTTCTTCTCTTCTCTTCTCTCTCTCTCTCTCTCTCTATTTCTCTCTCTTAGGGTTAGGGTTGAACTTTCAGCCAAATGTTGCAGGAAATTCTCTATTTTCTCTTCGATCAACTTAATTTCTTCTTTCAACAACTTGTTGTTTCAAACATGGCTTGATTGGATTCGTCTCTGTTTACTGGTATTGATATATTTTATCGTCTTTCTAACTTGTATTGTACTATCCTCTTCTTTATTGACCTACTTTATGTATTGAGATGGGTACTTTATAGTTAAAAATTAAATTTTGTTATATTTTATTTGTATTTGTAAGAGTTAATCACTGTTTATTAACTTATTAAGCTGATTTTAATCTATGTAGTAATATCATTGTACATTTTATAACTCAGAAAATTATTTAACTACTTATGCTTTTTAGCTATTTTTATCATCTATTTGTTACTTAATGTTAAGAAATGTTTGATTCCATTTTGTTCAACAGCAGTGGTGGCAGTCCTTGAACGGAAATATATAACGTGTCTGACAACAGAAATGGTGAAAGTTACATGGTATTTTCCTAGAAATTGCTTTTTGTTGAAAAATGTTTGAATGGTTTCTTGAGTTTCTGTGATTTTGTTGATTTTAGTTTTTTTTTTAGCTATGTAACTTTTCTTAAGTTTTAGAATCAAGGCACCGAATCATACCCAAGTTTGACAACTCCACTTACTGAACAATTTAACGCAATGTACAACGAAGGAGCCTCTGAGTTTATTGATCAGGACTTGTATTATCCTGCTTCCACCAGCTACGGATATTATTGTACAGGTAAATTTGGGGTGCTAGTGAAGTGAATTTGTAGATCTCGTTGTGCTGTTCATTTGTGCATTACTGATTTGATTCAATTTGGTTAGGTTTTGAATCACCAAGCGAATGGGAGGACCATAATAAGATTTTTGGCATAGATGGTCCTGAATTCCAATACGCGGCAAGTCCTTCTTCTTCAAGACTTCCAATCTTCTGTTTATTGTGGAATAAGTTCCTTCTTAATGACTAGGTTGTTCTTATGTGTTTTTTGTTTTTTGGGTGTGATTCAGGGTCCGCAAACTGAAAGTTTGTCTTATGTATATTATACACCTAACTATGGATTTGAACAGTCTCCATACAACCCATACAATCCTTACATACCTGGCGCCATGATAGGAGTTGATGGCCCATTTATAGGGGCACAACATTATTACACCATTCCTCCTTTCCAGGATCCTGGATCTTCGCCTGCTTATGCTCCATTTGTCATCCCACCTGATATCATGTCTAATGGTTTTCCAGACCCCTTGTTGAATACTGTTACATCTACAGCTAATAGACCTGATGGAAGAGGTTTAAATCAGGATACTAAACCTCCAAGACCTGCTTTAAATCAGAAACGTTCCTCAACCAAGATCTTAGAAGGACAAAGAGCTAAAGCTAACACGGGACCAAATAATCATGTGGTGAACAATGGTAGTGTTCCAAGAGGTTCTACTGCAGGCTCATCTCATGTTCTTCAGGTATGCCTTGATTTATGTAGATAATGTCAAAAAATTCTACCTTTTCTGGTTCTGTGTACCTGAATGTTGTTGGATTCCTTGCTATCTGTTGAGTGGATTCTGGTGACCCTTATATTTTTGTAAGGATGCATGGCTGCTATCAGGTTGCTAGATGCAATATAAAGATGGAACCAATTATTGGGGTCTGTCTCATCAATGGTTTATTTACTTTTCTAGTCTATACTTTATTGTAAACATGATTTATTTTTGGTTTTATAACAATGTTTTTGGACTTAAAATGTATTATACTGTCTGATTATAATAATATAGTTGCTTTTTGCTAAAAATTTTGAGGAACTATTTTCATGTGTTTAGGGTCAAACTCCTGGCTCCATTCAACAACTTGATAACATTTCAAGTGGGAAAGTTCTTTCCCATTTTAATCAGGTAAAAGTTGCTCTCCCTGATGGTAATGACTTCTCTGATTTCCAATCAAGTGTACATGGACGGTCTGCAGTTGATAAGCTTCATGCAAAGGGAGGTATTGGCCAAGCACCGAACAATGCAAGTCGAAACCCTGATATATTTGTGCTCGGTGAACAGAATCGGGGCCCCAGAACCAACAAATCAAAAGATCAATTGGCAGTTAAAGCCTACGCAACTAAGGCTGGTATTAGTGATGCCCAAGGAAATATCATTATACACGCGAATCACTATAACAAGGAAGATTTCCAAGTTGATTATTTTTTTGCAAAATTTTTTGTAATTAAATCATATAGCGAGGATGATGTGCACAAGAGCGTCAAATATGGTGTTTGGTCATCTACTTCCCATGGAAACAAGAAGTTGGATAGTGCATACAAAGATGTGCAGAAACTGGCTGTAGGAAAACCCAGGGGATGTCCTATCTTCCTATTCTTTTCTGTGAGTTCTCTCTATCAATTGGCTGCTTGCTATATTACTTTACCGCCTGTATTGGTTGGTCTGATTGGAAAACTTTGTCATTTGATCTTTTTTCTTGCGTCGACTTTGCTATGCTGATGTGACACATCCTTGATGCAGGTTAATGCAAGTAGTCAATTCTGTGGTGTTGCTGAAATGATTGGTCCGGTTGACTTCTACAAGGATATGGATTTTTGGCAGCAGGATAAATGGAGTGGGTGCTTCCCTGTCAAGTGGCACATCATCAAAGATGTGCCAAATACTTGCTTTAGGCACATCATCTTAGAGAACAATGAGAACAAGCCTGTGACTAACAGCAGAGACACACAAGAGGTATATGTTTTTACCCCAAGTTCTTTAAGAAATTTTGAAAAAGTTAGCCTTCATACATCTTAATATTTTTTGGCTACTGCTTTTTACTCTTTCATTTAGTAATTAAATGGCTTGTTCAAATTTTATGTATGGGTTGTGATATGTCTATGATAGATATGAAAGATGTGAGGACCCTACATTGTTTATGCCGACAAGGCTTGAATTGATTGGGGATTTATGTAAGATAAGTTGCTTGAGAGGAGAAACGGAAGAATCAAAATAGATGCAAGAAGGGCATCTATTTTCTTTGGATAAATGCTAAAGAATTTCAATAGGCTGAATAGCTGTGTGCTACGCTTTTGCTGAGACTCAATTAGTTGGAATAAGACATCTGTTTTCTGTTTGAATTGAATTCGGTGCAAGTTCTTTTATTATGAATACAACCTTGGTGTAGATTTGTGTGATGCTTTTGTTATACATTATTTTGCAGTTGTCAGTTTGAATTTGTATGTTTCATGATTATGACAAAATTTGTTTCATATGGTTTTTCATGTGTAGATAATGTTTAGGGAAGGTCTGGAGATGCTGAAAATATTTAAAAACCATCCTCTGGATACTTCTTTATTTGATGATTTTCTGTACTATGAAAAACGTCAGAAGTTCATTCAGGACGAGAAAGCCCGGCTACTATTTAAAAGTTTTCAAAGTCCAATCTTTGTACCTGCGTTAGAGCTTGCTGATAAGTTAAATCGTGTTGTTCAACTACCTTCAAAGGATGGCAAGAAGATTAACGATAACAGTGATCCTAACAGCTTGGAAGAAACTTTAACTTCTGCGACCAAGAAGATTTCTGCAAATTCTGATGTCAACAATTCTAGTACTGCTAATGAAAATGCCAAGCATGTTGAAGTGAAAGATGATATAACACCTACACTGAGCGCTGATTCACTTAGTCTAGGCCCGAAGCCAGCTGAGTCTAAACCGTCAGCTGAAGCCATTCCTGTTGCAAAATCTGGAGCTCGTGATGTATTTACTGTGGGTTCAATGCCAATCAAAGTCAACAGATTTTCTGAGTGTTCTGGTATTTTAACAGTTGGCACAATTCCGCTTGATCCTAAGGCATTGCATCTTGATAAGGGAGATGGTTTTCCTAAAACCTCGGCTCAAAATTGACTGCAGATGTTCAAGTTTAACTTGGACTTTGTGGCCTGATTATTGTAAACCTCAGTTTCCTACATGATCAACAAACATGCTATATGGTAAATTGAAAAATTTGATTCAGGTTATGTCTTACGCTCCCAATGTTCGTTCGATTCTCAACGATTGTTTTGGTCAACTCTTCAAACTCATGTTTTTTCTCTTTTCTTTTGTTTTTGTTGGGGGATTTGTTCTGGCATTGGTTAAATGAAAGTTGGAAGTACAGTGTAATCTCTTTCTCTGGGTTCTCTTTTCTTGTCCGTCCCATCAATATATATTTAATATACAAAGAAGTTTGTCACTTTGGTTGTGATTGGTTGATGGCTTTTGTATGCTTGCCGACCTCTTATGTGAATTATTGTTTGGTACATATACTCAATTGGAAGAATTTGATATTTAATATGTTTCTTATGTGTAATTGAAAGTGGTTTTATGTTCTTTTGCTTTACTGGTTGATTATTTTGATTCATACGGGGTTTAGAATGATGTAAATTTTAAAGGGGGCTTGCAAAATTTCTTTGGACTTTTATTAATATTTTGTTTATTTGAACCAAAATTTAAATGAATGAAGCTTTACTAGCTATATCAGACTGTTGGTCAAATTATGTAGGCATTTTGAGATTTTTTCGGAAAAACGGAAATCCTCATCAACACTGATTATCTAGTTTCTTGGGGCCAAGGCAAGTAATTACAACAGTTTCATGGACAGTATGATCTGAGATTTAAAATTATCTTGCTCGTATATTTTGTCCCGAACAAACGTATGATCTTTGGTCTTACGCAGAACTGGTTCTTTGCGAGTCATCTGATACGGGTTCCTCAATGGAATAATAATTCAAAGCTGTTGAGATCTTGACACGTGTCCACATGCACCATCTCGAATTCCATAATCCACCTGATCTTCTCCGGTTAACCACCCCCACTTTCGTCTTCAACGTTATAGCTGATCCCGGTTCCTAAATAGAATAATAATTCAATTATGTTGAGATCTTGACACGTGTCCATCATGCACCATCTTGAATTCCGTAACCACCTGATCTTTGCCGGTCAAGCGCCCCCAGTTTCATCTTCAACGTTATAGCTGACAGATGACAGCATCTTGTGTTCGACGAAATTTTTCGTACGCTCATTTAATTAAAATTTATTCCTTTATATAGAAAAATGAAGTACGCTCATCCATGTAAGTAGCGTGGATTCCAGTTGAACGACGCCGTATCCAATAATATCTCGCATTTCTGTGCCGTCTGTCTTCCACTTCAGACTCAGAGATCCTCCCATTTTAATTTTTACCGTCCCGCCGAATCACCTGCGTCGCGAAACCACCACACCCTCCAACAATCCGGTGCGTCTTAACATATCTGTTTTTTTAATTAAACCATAGAATTAAAAAAATTTCAACTTTCTACTTTATTATTTAGCAGTAATATAAACAGTCTAAATGCAGCCGCAATTGCTTTTTTACAATTAATTGTTTGTTTGTTTTGCAGAGACTTAACGGAAGTTTCAGTTCTTGCATTTTTGTGCTGGTGGCCTTTGTAAAATTTCCTCCATTTTCCAATGGTACGTGCAAGAATCAGTCTTTTAGATTAGTTTGAAGTAATATTTAATTTCTTTTTGTTTTTTTCTTTTTCCTTTTTGTCTGTACTTGTAATTCTGCAGGGTGAGGTACCAAGTTACCGCAATGGCGAAAATGAGCATGAAGCGAAAGCGATTGAGCCGAAGCCTGAGATTTTGGACTTTGACTTGACTGAAGACAGGGTGATGTACTCGATGAATGTTGGGGTACACTCGCAATTTCATTTTCTTTATTAATTGTTTGTATTCTGGTTGTTTTAGCTCTGTTTAAGTTTATCAGCAGCTTTTTAGAGTTTGTGTTATGGATGAGTCAAAAAGTTTTGAGGTTAGTACTTTGTTGATGAAAGTAGTAGTGCTACTTGGATGATAAATAATGTAGAAAATTTTGAACTGTGTTGAAAGTTGATTACAAAGTTTGTATCCTTTTCTTTATGAGTATTCATTTATATATTGACATCTCGATTCTGTATTGAATTATCTGAAATGACTTGATGTGATTTTAGCTTTTCCATAATGAATTCACTTTTGGAAGCTGGGTTAGAGATGTAGATATTGAGTTTTATTCTCCGAAATTCTTTGCTTTTGACATTTTGTCTTGTATAATTTCAGGACAATATTGCAAGTTCTTCTGGAAGTAGTTTAAGATCGTCTATTATTGGGATGGGTTTTTCACCATCTCTTGTTGACAGAGCAATTGAAGAAAAGGGTAAGCTATTCATGGATGAACATGAACTTTGTATTTAGCTATTGTATTTAGAGGTTGTAGAGGCTTTGTCGGGGAGGTAAGATAAACTATGCTACTTTTAGTTTATTGAGGGAGAGAAAGCATCTGCACAAAGAAAATCATCTATTATGCTTTCCTGATGACCATTTTCTCTGAAATCCAGGTGAAGATGATGTTGACTTGTTATTGGAGACAATTATCGAATATACTGTAAGTAATTGGGTGCACTCTGTTGCATATTGTCATGCACACCTGAATTACTTTCTCCATTTATCTCTGTATATGGAGATTGGATCCTGAACCCTATGGTTTGGTTTTTGCTATCTGTGTGTCATGGCACTTTTTACCTTCCACTCGTACTCCTTTTTTGGAATTTACTTTTGTTAATTATTGATAGTATACATTTTATGGTGACTATTTTGGACCTGCTCTGGAATAAAATAGGATCTTCAAAAATCCAATTCTCAATCATCAGATTCTCTGGATAGCTTGTTTCATGACAAGGATAGCACTAGTCCAGAAATTCCCACATTTATCCAACCAAAAGAGGTAACCTGCTGTGATCTAGCTTAACTTGATAGCTCTTGTTCATAATAGTTCAGTCTGCATTTGATTAATTTCAATGTCCAGAGAAATGTGTCAAGTAATGATTTATCAGTTATCGTATTACTAATATAACCAGCTTAGAATACGAGTTTCAATGCTTTCACAAGGTGACCTGTAGGTTGGTTATGTTGGTATTCCCTGTCTCAAGCACTTTCACTGTTTTTGATTACCTATCTATGGTCTATTGCAGTTACAATTGACTAATTGTTAATCAGGTTCCTTGGCATCCATACCAGTGATTTTCCCTTATGGTAAGACTGTTTCACTTGTTTTTGATCATATTAGGTTCACTGGGCCTCAGATGAAAAGGAAAATAGCCTGTCGGCAACAGGCTGTTTTAGGGCTTTGAAAAGTAATTTTAAGAACTTCTGTTCTTAAAATTATATTAATGTCTAGAAGCCTCCGCCTTACCAAACTACGTAGT
>JAVXUL010132902.1:0-15569 GCA_035590515.1 Trichilia minutiflora
AATGAGATATACATATACATATGTATTTGTATGATTATAAATGTGGATGTGATAACAATATGTTTATGTTAATATAGCTAGAAAGCAAACGTGTTATGTTGATGATGACTTGGCCGAAGGGCCAATGTTATATAATATGAGACGGTACAACCAGTGAGTCAGGATGATTTTAATGTCATGGTTTTAACTTGGTGAGCCATCATAATAGCTTTGGATCTTGTATGTTAATTTTAGTAATGTTAGATTTGGTTCATGATACCTTGCATTGGCATTGTGTTTGCTTAATTAGAGAGATAACTTCTTTTCTTAGTAAAGAATAATAAGTAAGTAAGGTATTCTAAAACTTCTTCTCTTAGTAAAGAATAATAACTAAGTAAAGTATTCTAAAATACCTATATTTGATATTAGGGAAAGAAAATTATTCTATATGTGTGTATGTTTAATAGTGATTTATGTGATATTTTGTTAGTTTGTTCTATAGCATAAAATCTAGAGAGATACAGATAATCAAATGAGTAAAATTGATAAATTTTATTTTTCATTAACTTTTTTAAAAACTTAAATATATGCTATGTTTTAAAATATTAAAAAGATTTTATACATTGATGTATAAATAAGAGGCGATAAATTTATTATTGTAGTGGAAACCAGGAGGTGGTTTCTTTGTTTGTGGTTTATTAGTATGTTTTGTGACTTTATTATTTCATGACAATAATTATGACTCTTCTCATGATGATTTGGATTACTTTTTGATAATGAGTTATACTCCATTTATAATTATATGCACATGTATATAAAGATACAGGGTATGATCCCCTATTTAAGAGTTAAAGATACGGGGGAGACCCCTATCTCAGAGTATGTATTGTGGTTGCCTGTCAGACATCATGGGCTATGATACCAGAGCTATAGATGTGTTGTGTTATTGAAAACCTTTGAAAGTGTTGATGTGATAGATCTTCTCTATAATTATGATGTTATTAAGCCCAGAAGAATGCCTAGTTAGTTTAAAGATGTGAGATGGGGATTATATGAATATGATGGAATGTTTTTTTTATTATAAGTTTCTATATGATGAAAATATGTAAATTATGTATACTAGTACGAAAGGAACAAGAAAGTATTAAGAGTTGGTTCCCGTGCATATACTATTATAATATGATTAGAGTGGCATTATGAGATATATTCATACGTGCGAGTGTTCCATTACATCATATACATACTTGCATACATGTGCATTTTCTTTTACATATACAGAAATAGACAGATGTTGCCTATTTGATTCATAGATCCAGACATGATTGTCCCTCTGTTCAGTCAAGTGCGTAGCCCTGAGTGTAGACTGTCCTTTTATCTGATCAAGTGCGTAGGCTTAGTTACGATAAAATAGGGTGGATAAAATTTAATAAATCCAAGTGTGAGGATCGATCACGCAGTATATAATAGGGTGGGTGATTCATATAATCCAATAAACCCAAATAATGAAGATCGATCACGTAATATAAAATAGATTGGGTAACCCATATAATCTAATAATCTCATACAATATAGCATACCATTATGCTTTTACCTCTACTGGTTACGAATGGAATCCTATAGACTGAGAGGTATTGAATTATTGATTATTATTGAATTGTGTTTTATGCTACATTATTATTTATGGATAAATTGAGTAAATGATGATTATTCGAATTATAAAATTTTTCGAAAATCACTTGTATTCATATGTAAATGTTTGTTTTCATATCTACTAACCGAGTATTTTTTCAAATACTTACCCCCTCTCTAATCACATTTTGAGATAGCGTAGTTGTATGTAGGCATAATTGAATTAACAAGAGTTTCAAGATACTTTTCAAGTACTTGACTTATTTACATATAGTATGGTCAATTAAATAGAAAGTGTATATAAATAAATTTGAAAACTATGTATTTTATTTGATTGAGTGTTGATTATAGTGATTTATTTCTAAACAAATATTCATTGTAATGAGTTTGTATTGAAATATGATATTGATTTACTTATGTTTTGAATATACTTGAAAAATTATAATATTTGATTTATGTTTGAGAATATATTCAAAACATATTTTGAATGCCTTGCATATCCTTAAAGAGTATTCTAACTAATAGAATATATTTCTTAGATTCGTAACGATTGTCATATGACTGATTACTAAGATCGGGGCATGATAATTTTATTGGTATTATAACATTTGATTTTATATGGATTATGATTTTTTGTTTTCGATTCATCTTGATTTCTATCACTTAAGATTTTTAAACTTTGATAAGTTTAATAGAATTTATTTTAGTAGACTATAGATTGAGTCGAGTCTAATTATGATTTATTGATTTGATATAATGAAATTGGTTATTTGTTATGTAGAAATCCCGCTACGACTCGAAAGGGGGAGGGGTAGACCTCATAGAAATTTAGTGATTCGAGATGATTATGAAGTCTCATTTCATGCTCCACCTTCTACTTTTAATGAGGAATAAGTTCATGTGAATCTTCATCCACAAATGCAGAATCTTGAGGGAAATACTCATTTTTCTTAATCCTAGAAGACTTAGAACGCATTTATGACATTTATAAATGCGCAGAATTCAGTACCAAACCCAATTAAAGCCCAAATGAGCCATGTTCTATTATATTAATTATCAAATACTTATTCTGCCAAATCTTCTCAACCAGTACAAAAGTTTTCCAAGTTAATTAAGAAAGTAAGATAACTTAAAAGTGTACCGTTCTCTAAAAATACTGATGTTATGAAAGCAAGCAGATGGTTGAGAAATATATAGCAAAACATTGATTATATAGATTTATCAGATGAGAAAAAGTTGAGAGTAACTACCAAATTGCTTGAGCAGAGTACTACCACTTGGTGGCAGAATGTTATGATAAGGCTAAGTACTAAGCCTACTTGGATAGATAGGAAGCACAATAACAAATTATAAGATTAAGCTAAGGTAGTTGGTAGAGTTTATTCTAGAATTTGTCAATGAGGAAATATTATGTGCTAAGTTTAATGCTAGGCTAAATCTAGAGATTAAAGACAGAATGCTATTATAACAAACAAGCAGAGCTATCAAAAGTTAGTAGCGTTAACTTTTCAAGTTGAGGTATTGATTTAAAAGAGGAGATTCAAGATCGATTTTAAAAAGAAAAAAGTACCTTAGTATCTCAGTAGATTAGTCTTCAAAAAAGAGATGTAGTAGTAGATCCTTAAGTGCATATTTGACAAGTTCTAGGGTCACTTCACCTTTTTCTCACAAAAACAGCAATAATTTCAATTTGGCAATTCTATTTTAAGATTGACTCGATTGGACAAGAAATCATCTGACAAAAAACAATGTCCCAGCTATAAGTATTTCCTAATAGACCTTATAAATCACCTGCAGTATGTTATCATTATGATTAGGTAGGCCATATAAAAAAGAACTGCTTTAGTTTAGGGATGCTAGAGGTAACTAATTAGTTAGTAGGATTTTCTAGTACGCAGTAACCTATACATCAGCCTCACCTCTCAGGTACTCATTGATCTTGTTCAAGAAACGTATCCACTTGTCAAGGCAATCAGAGGAATTAGTCACGAGTTTAGATTTGGATATTTATTATGAATCAAGAGTAGGCTTAAACCAATCTAGATGTGATTATAGGTATAATGATGATCTTTGACCATTCAGCATACATTTTAGTTGACCCTGGTTTAAATAGGTCATTCATTACTATAATATTTGCACAGTACGCTAATAGAGACCTAGTACCTTTAGAACAAAATAGTTTTTTAGACATTCTTGGGGTAGAGATTTGATTTCATTGAGAATTCAGGATTTTGATGTCATCTAAGGAATGAACTAGTTGTCAAAGTATTATACTTTAGTTGATTGTTTTATGAAGGTAGTGATCTTCAAAAGGATAAGTGAGCCAGAAATCATTTTTACAGACAAGTGAAAAATATTTCCTTCTTATATGATATCGACGATGGAAACTAAAAGATTATTATAGAAAGGATGTTAGGTATATTTGGTATATGTGATTGATAAAATAGTTCAAGAGTTAGCCCAGAATAGGTGCCAATAGTTAGATAATTCTCTAATATATTTTTGAAAAAATTACCTAGATTACCATTTGATAGAGAAATTAAATTTTGTATAGACCTTGTGCTAGGGATGACATCAATTTTGATTCTATCTTACCGTATGATACCCGTAAAGTTGAAAGAATTGAAAGTTTAGTTGGAAGAGTTGGTTGAGAAGGATTTTATTTGACCAAGTATATCACATGGGTACAATGGTATTATCTGTGAAAAAGAATTACTATTATATTTATCTATCTATCTCTATATATGATTATGTTAAGGAGGCAATAGTTATTTGATTGTATGATGACCGAAAGGGTCCCTTGTTTGTGGTAAATTTAGATAATGATTTTGACATGTTTGCTTATATACGTGTTTGACGTTAGAGGCCAACAATGATTGTTAATCTTTGGATGATATTTTTGTTCTGGCATAGTGATTGTTAGATTCTTGAGGCCATAAGTTCAGATACATTATGAGTTTATTGAATAGTAGATTTTGATGGATGTGGCTAGAGTGCCAATGTTTTATGATATAGTTTCCTTGATGATGATTTTGGCCTTATGTGCCCTAATTTTATTGTTTTCACCTTGTGTGCTATAGTTTAAGGATTTGACCTTTTGTGTCATTGATGTTGTTTGATCTTGTAAGCTATAATTTATTGATTTTGGGTTTTGTGTGTCATGATTTTATTATTTTGGCCTTGTGAGTCATTGTTGTTGATTGTTTGAGTATAAGGATTTATATACAGCATGAAATAGGGTGGATGAAATCTGATAGGCTTACGGGAGAGGATAGATCATGCGATATAAAATAGGGTAGGTGATTCATATAATCTAACAATCCCATATAATATAGTATGCTATTATAGTTTTACCTCTATTGGTTATAGATGGAATCCTATAGATTGAGAGGCATTGAATTACTGATTATTATTGAATTATGTTTTGTTCCACATTATTGTTTATAGATAAATTGAGTAAATGATGATTACTTGAATTATGAGAATTTTCAAAAATCCACTTGTATGATTATTGAGCCCGCAAGTGCATGGGTCGTACAAGTAGCATAGAATATAAAAGTATCGACCCACATGGAGTATTTGTACAATTAGTAGGCTGAAATCGATTGGATATTTGGACTAACCACTTAACCAAATTTGTTTATGAAATTGCAATAAGAATTTAAACTAAATAATCTAATTGAATTAACAAAGAAAAAACATAAAATATACAAGGAAAAGTGTTAATAGCTCAATTGGGATTAAAAATCGAATAGTTGGTAAACGAGTTCGAAAGCAGGGTTCACACTCAACTTACTGTGGATTTACTCTAAATTAATCAATAAACAAGATTTATTTAATCTGAAAGAAGTTAAATCTAGGTTTTCTAAGATCCTCTCTCAAGGTATCGAAGATGTGTTGGAAAGAATGGTTAAGTCCTACTCTCATGACTCATAGACCAAACCTTAACCCTTTAGGTTCTGTATTTAACTTGAAATTACTCTCTCAAATCCATCCTATCTTTAGGCCCATATTTATTAGTTTTCTGTTTTGGTTTTCCACCATTAATTTTCACCTCTCGATTCATCAATCAACAATTTAAAAGCAAGCAAAGCATGTCCAATACCCAGTAAGTACAATAAATCGCATAATAGAAAATCAAGATAAAATAAATCAGATCTCAAGATTTAAAAACTTGTATTCGATCTATAGATGGATTAAAGTACTACATCCGACCTTTAAACCCAAGAAAAGTTACTACTCACTCATGGTGAGATTCAAAAAATAAAAGTATAAACCAGTAACAATGTAGCGTGAACTAACAGAAGAGAAGAACTAAGTAAATTGCAGTTTGGAGGAGGAGAATCCCAACTCAAGTGACTTCTAGATCCGATTCTGTAGTAGCTCGATCCTTTCCTCTCTTTCTCTCAAGACAACAATTCCAACGGGGTTCAAAAGATGACCCCCAAATTGGATAAAAAGTTGAATAAATACTATGTAGAGGTCTGACCTAAGTTTTAGAATCCTACACACCAGAGGAGGAATGATTACCACACCAATTAAAAAGCTTGATGCCAATTGTGAAATTTCATAATTTCGCAAAAGCTGTGCTTTTGCTCCAGTAGCTTCCTTGGTTCCAAAATAATCAAAACTCCTGCAAAATTAACTAAAATAGAAATAAATGCAAGACTAAGGAAAAATCCTCAAAACTCACTAAAATATATTGGAATAAGTGAATGAATGTGAAGAAAATGAATGCAAAATATGGCCTAAATATTTATATTAAATGTGCCTAACAAATGCCCCCAAATTCAAATCTTTGCTTGTCCTCAAGTAAAAATTAAAAAACAGAGTATAAAATGCCTTGAGGGAGCTTATCCAAGTATCATGAAGATTGCAAATTAAAGTTCTCAAATCCACTTTCAACCACTGTTCGATTTGTTTCTCTCCTTCATGGTACAAGAAGACTAAAGAATGCTAAAACATACATCCGTTTAACCCTTGGTCAATTACAAAAAACTCTCTTCCCATAAGGATAGAGAGAACCCAAATAGATTCAATGACAGCCTACAGCTCAAGTGCCTCAAAAATAATGATGATAATAAAATGATTAACCAATCCTATAGACACCACTCCTTAATCTATCTCCACTAATGTAGCATTCACTATCGAAGGATTAATAAGTCTTCCAAGGTTGTAATGGATTTTAGGGGTTAAATGATATAGGTTTAAACTCAAGAAAAGAGAAAAACAGCTCAATCAAGATATAAGAACAATCATCTAGAAGCGGAAGATGCAGGAGATATTTCCTTCCCCTTTTTTTTATTATAGAGTAGTAAAGAAAGGGAGATATCTCGGCTACTACTTCAATTGTTATAGATTTAGGGGTCTCGACTGGTTTCTTATTCCAATCACTTCCTTCTGATTCCTCTTTCTTTCTCTTTTATCTCTCTTTTTTATTTTTTATATTTTTTTTTATAAATGTTGTAATTCTATACCCATAAGATATCAAGAGGGAACAGTAGGTCTTCAAAACTTCATTCTCCAAACTCGATCTCCCCCCAAACTCACTTCTCTATATGTATAAACTACCAAAGTCAACACACCCCTTGATTATTCCCTCACTTTTTTTATAGGGCAACTTTCCCAAACATCCCCACTTAGATCATTATTCATATATAGGGTGGGATGTGTTTGGCTTGCGGCTAGGTTAGATATGGGTGCCAAGAAAAACAATGGACAAAATAGGCTTAAAAAGGGCTCCAAGGGAAAATAAAGGTACTTAAGCTAAAGGTCTTTTGTGGTAAATCACACAAAAAAAAAAACGGTGCCTAAATTATTTTTTTCTTCAGTTTTTTGCTAGAATTTCACCTTGCCAGGACTAAAAAGTGTGTTCTAGGATTGGTGAGACATTAATGAGCCGTAAATACTAAAGAATTTTCTTTAAATCCCCTACCATTCTAAATAAAAATTTGAAACACCTTAAGTTAAAAGGATGCCGGCGGTAACAAATCTCTAGAATCCTTGCACCAATCTGGGACCTTTTAATCCACAAACCATTTAAAAATGAATTCGATCACTTGTTCAAAATAATCTTTAATCCTCTTAGGACACAACAAAAACAAATTTGAACGAAATATCCCCTTGTAAAGCTTTTATTTTTCTAAAATATGTTTGACTATAAATGAACATGTAGGCAAATTTTTTTTTTTATACAACACCCCCCCAAACTTAGAATTGACAGTGTCCTCAGTGTCAAAAGAAGAAAAATAAAATGTCAGACAGTTGTGAAAAGACCTTAAAAGGAAATATAATGTACCTACAAACAGTAAGTACTGTATGTGCTTCTGAGAATTAAAGAATCAACATAGAATAATACAATTATAATCACCATAATTGTAAGAAAGATAAACAGAGGCTATGACAACTTAAAGAACTAATCACAAATAGAACAAAGAAAAGCACAATATAAGATCAAACTGAACTAAAGTTAAAGTCTAAACACATGTGCAGAAATAGTATGGCAAAGTCAAAGCAGATTAGATACAAAATACAAATAGGGTAGCACTTTAGCAAATTGTTTAGTTTAATGCTTCTTCTTAGTGAAAGTTCAACGAGGCTAGTATTCGGAATTGGTAAGGGCTGCAGCTGGCGAGATATTGGGTTATTGACTTGCTAGTGTAATTGTGGGCGCTGGTAGAGGGGCAACAGAACTAGATGGGGCAGCAGGTTGTGCCGGATCCTTCAAACAAGGGTTTTACAGTGGCGAACTCTCTCAAATTCTAGGAGGAATAATATAGTCTTGGCTTGTGAAGTCAATTGAATCTGTATTGGGATCTATTGTATTTAACTTACATTACATGTCTACAATGTGAGCATTAAGGAATGTGAAGACAATTAGATCACATACACAATGATCAAGAAACAAAGAACAATTACAAATACAGAACATTCACACTCTCCTTGATGAATTGACAGAAAACAAAAAATGAAAAACAACCAGAACCTCACGAGCTTCACTCACAAACTCATACTAGAATGTATGGAGAAGATGAAGTAAAGAAAAGCAAGAAAGAAAGTAAAAGAATCAAGAAGAATTTCAAGAAGAGCCTCTGAATATTTCATACATACACTTGAGTGTTTACAACCACTGTTATTTACACATTCATAATTCCGTTATGACAGCTCAGCTGCATTCCTTTTTATTTACAAAGAAACCCTTCCAGCAAGTGGAAGCAACTAACTCAAGCTTTTGAATCTTGATCTCCTGTGTGCAGTCTATACAAACTTCTTGCACCCTTGTATGTATTTGCATAATCAGATGTCCTTCAATTTCCACCTTGAGTATGCAAAAACATGCACAAGTATTTCACCTCTTCTCCCTTCTGCAGAATCCATCTTCATCATACAACTAATTCATTCCCAGGTCTGACCTGGTTTACTTTTCAGATTCTTTTTCATCTGAAAACTCCTTCAAGCCAGCCCAATGTTGGTTATTTAGAGCGGTTTTTGCTTCTGCTCTTGCTTGTGCTTTGCATAATTTAGTTGCTTTTCGAAATGCCTTAGCAGTTCTTTTAATCTCTAAATCAAAGCTAATTCTTCAGCACTTCTGGATTGTCTTATAAATAAGGGAAACACTTGTAAAATTCAAAAACACAAACACCAATAAAAATAAAAAAGAAAAAAATAGACTAAAAAAGAATTAAAACTAAAGTGTCCAAAGTAACCAAATAATTGGTCGCCTAATATTTCACAGAGAATACTCCCCGACAATGGTGCCAAGAAAACTTATTGAGCCTGTAAGTACACAGGTCGTGCAAGTAGTACAGAATATAAAAGTATCGATCCACAGGGAGTATTTACACAATTACTAGGCTAAAATCAATTGGATATTTGGACAAACCACTCGACAAAATTTGTTTATGAAATTACAATAAAAATTTAAACTAAATAATCTAATAAAACTAACAAAGAGAAAACACAAAATACGCAAGAAAAAGTGTTAATAGCTCAATTAGGATTGAAAATCGAATAGTTGGTAAATGGGTTCTAAAGCAGGGTTCACACTCAACTTACTGTGGATTTACTCTGAATTAATCAATAAACCAGATTTATTTAATCTGAAGGAAGTTAAATCTAAGTTTTCTAAGATCCTCTCTCAAAGTATCGAAGATGCATTGAAAAGAATGGCTAAGTCCTACTCTCATGGCTCATAGATCAACCCCCAACCCCTTAGGTTCTGTATTTAACTCAAAATTCCTCTTTCAAATCCATCCTATCTCTAGATCTAGATTTGTTAGTTTTCTATTTTGGTTTTCCACCGTTAATTTTCACCTTTCGGTTTGTCAATCAATAATTTAAAAGCAAGTAAAGCATGGCCAGTACCCAGCAAGCACAATAAATCGCAGAATAAAAAATCAAAATAAAATAAATCAGATCTCAAGATTAAAAACTCATATTTAATTCACAGATGAGTTAAAATTCTACATCCAACTTTGAAACCCAAGAAAAGTTACTACTCACTCATGGTGAGATGTAGAAAATAAAAGTATAAACCAGAAATAATACAATGTGAACTAAAAGAAGAGAATAATTAGGTAGATTGCAGGTTGGAAGAGGAGAATCCCAGCTCAGGTGACTTTTAGATCTGATTCTGCAGCAGCTCGATCTTTTCCTCTCTCTCTCTCTCTCTCTCTCTCTCTCTCTCTCTCACAACAACAATTCCAATGATGTTCCCCCACTTCTCTCTATTAGATAGAAAGATGAATAAATACTATATAGAAGTCTGACCTAGGTTTCAGAACCCTACCCACCAAAGGAGGAATGATTGCCACGTCAATTAAAAACTCTGATGCCAGCTGTGAAATTTCATAATTTCGCACAAGCTGTGCTTTTGCTCCAGTAGCTTTCTTAGTTTCAGAATAATCAAAACTCTTACAAAATTAACCAGAATAAAAATAAATGCAAGATTAAGAAAAAATCATCAAAACTCACTAAAATGCATTGGAATAAATGAATGAATGTGAAGAAAATGAATGCAAAATGTGGCCTAAATATTTATATTAAATGTGCCTAACAATCACTATCATAGTGTTTGCTCCGTTGGATTAGTTGTTGACGATGATTACATGGTCTATAGGGTTCAAGGATTGGGAGTAATTGACGGGTTAACTTTTTAGGTATCATCAGGTATAAATCTAATGGCTATGCTCATGATAGTAGAAAGGTACCAAGAGATCAAAATCCTTGAATGAAGAAAATAATCTTGCTTCCAAAAAATCCTTAGCATCACATTTTGGTGAATCTAAGTGTATAAATTTGAGCAAAGTAGACCTCGTGATCAAATTTGAGCAAAGTAGACCCCGTGATCAAATTTGACCAAAGTAAACCCCGTGATCAAATTTGAGAAGGTCCCCACACATCAGAGTGTGAATATAGTTAAAAATACTCATAATATAATAGATTATTATACTAAATTTCACTCTTATTTACTTTCTTTTGACACAGTGTTCACATAAATCCAATTTGTAGGCTTGTACTCCTTTTAATAATCCTTGATTTATTAGAAGTTTTAAGGCTAAATCACCTGAATGCTCAAAGCGTATATGTCATAACTTGGTTGCTTTTATCTTTTAATCATCACTAGAAGCTACTACAACTATCCTAGTAATTGTACTACCTTGATAGTGGCATAAATTATTACTTTTTTGAATTGCCTTTATACCCATTAGTGCATTAGAAATGATTTTTATAACTCCATCTTTTGCTATTACTATGAAGCCCTTTGTAAAGCTCCTACAAAAATAAGATTCTTTATCAAACCCGACACATATTGAACATAAAACAAAATTTATTAGATCCATCATGATTTCTCAAATGGATTGAGATAATTTTATACATAGTAAGAGGATTATCATTTACTGGTGTAGATAACTCCACCTTATAGTTCTTTAAAATCAAAGAACCAACTTGGTTGGGACATATATGATAGCTATAACCAGAATCCAATAACCATATACTAGAAGAGTTAGTTAATGACAATACAGTAAGTGAAAAATCTTAGTCTTCATCATCACACGTAGCTATATTTGAATTTGAGATAGCTTTTCCTATTATTAAGTTTGCCCTTATGTGTGAGCAATCCTTTTTTCAATACCCTTTCTTTCAGCAAAAGACACATTTATCTTTACTTAGTCTAGACTTTGACCTGAATTTTCACTTTTTTTCTTTACTTCGGCTTTACGGACAACTTCTACTACTAAAGCTTCTATTGCTTCCCTTATGCTTTCTTTCTTATCTTTCTTTCTCAATTCATAACTATACAAGGCAGCACTGACTTCATTGAAAGACATAACAACCTTCCAATGAAGTAGAGTAATTTTAAAAAATTCAAATTTCTTAAGAAGAGAATTGAACAACATCAAATCCAAATCTTCATCTTCAAAAGTTACATCTAAATTCATCAAATCAGTAACTAACTGATTAAAACTTGTAATGTGATCATTCATAATAATACCATGTAATACTCTATATTTTAGATACAGGGATATTTTCGTTATTTTATCCTAAAAAGCTATTTTTTTATTTTAAAAATTTTATATTCGGGTGTATAATTGATCAAATAAAATTGTATTGATGATTCTTAAGTGTTTTGATAAGTTTTTGATAAAATTTTTCAAGTTTTTAAAAAGTGTTCTTAAGGTTTCAATTGCGCATCTAGGCTTCTGAGTTAAAGTTCTATTAATTAAAAAGTTTAATTAACAAGTCGTCTATTTTTACAAAAAAAAGATAGAATAATAATTTTATAAAAATAAATTTAAGATAAATTCGAGGTCATATAAGAAAGAATCAAAGTCAAGAATAGATCAGATTATTGTCAGATTTTATAAGAATTTTTGTTTGGATACCTAAATTTTCAAGTCAAATTTTAGTTGATCAAGGTAGAATTTTGATACAAAGTTTATACCTATTGAGAGAGGATAGAAATAGGAGTATATATAAAGAAATAAAAGTGAAATTGGACTTTGGATGAGAAAGATAACAATATTGAAAGTGAGAAACTTAAATGATATTTTCTCAAGAAAGTGATATTTACTGAGGGACCTGAATAATATTTGTTATATCGAAACCTTTCACAAAAGTTATGAAACTCGGGGCTAAATTTTTACTATTTTGAGTAGGGTATTGGTACCTTTGTCAAATGTATCAATGCCTTTATATATTTTTCAAAACGTATCGATATATTTGTCTATTTTCAAGAAGTATCGATATTTTCTAACAAAAAATCATACACCAAACCATTTATGATACAGGAAATAAATATCTAACTTGAAAAAAGACCCTTTTGATTTTTATACTTTTTCCTCCATTCTTTTTTTGATTTTAAGGATAAAATTGTCATTTTTAATCCTTTTATTTATAAATAAAATCAAAAAGGGCTACGTATTCATCTTTACCTTGTTCTTCATTGGTAGCCATTGGATTTCTAAAGCATTTCATATACAGTATACTTTCAACTCTTTATTTTTTAATTTTTTTTAATATTTTCAGATTAAATCCTTGCCTTTTTATTATAAATAAAAAATACTCATCACCCTTAATGACCTATTCACTTTATATTATTGATTAGGTGGAGAAAATGACTTGAAGAACATTAAGAAAAGGTTCGATTATTATTTATGCTCAAGAGATTTTTAACAATCGACAATGATTTAAGTGTCTGGGGGTTAATGTCAACCCATTGATAAGTCTATTAACCTCATCTAGTGTTATATTCATATTTGATTCAATGAGTATAGAAATGATAGTGTTTATAGGGTTGATTTTGGGATCTATAACTTTTATCTTAGACATATATCTTTTAATGTTCTTAATATCAAATTAAAGCATTAGATGTGTACTTTAATTTGGTCTAAATCTCACTAGAGTTTGTTAAGTATTTAGAAAGTTATATTAATTTTTATAACAGTGCGCTGTCTGAGATGCGAATGTATGATGTCTAAATTTATTAAATTTTTTTTATATTTATTTATTTAGAACTGGGAAAAGTGTTCTTAACAAAGTTATACCTTCATGTCTTATCTTTAAAATGGTATATATAGCACTAAAAATCAATGTCTAGTTAAAAAGTTATCCTACTGGTCATTGAATATCAATTTAAGAATTAGGGTCATATTTAGTGCATGTAGGAATGCATTATGATTATTTGATTTTAGTTATTAATGTGAATATTGATATATCTTTTTAAGCATTGAATGTTAGAGAAAAGACTCGAGGAACGAAATGAAAAATTATAGAGAGTGCACACCCTCCTTACAAGTAAGTGAATATTTATATTTTGTTCCTGTTTTCTTTTATTTTAAAAAATATTTATAGAAAAATCGATTGTTGAAATGTAGAATAGTAAATTAATTTAACTTATGCTTAATGTTAAATGCTAATTTTTTTTCTATATTTTATAAATGGTTTTGAGGAGGAGTTTGTGAGTATTTAGATTGAGGCCACAAGGAGACAAATTGTGATTTATTTTTGAGTTATTTTATGATAATTTCTAATTGGTTGCTTATTAATAAATGTTTAAGAAATGAATAAATATATATACTTTTGTAGATGATGAAAATCTTATATGGATTGCTTTGTTATGGATTTATAAAAGAATTTGTGATTGATAAAATATTTTATCTACAGGTATGATTATTTTATATGTTACATAAAAGTTCTGATTTATTTGATTTCGAAGTACTTTTTCAATTTTTATCCTTTTTTTTTTATTTTTTGTTTTTATATGTTTGGGCCAGTATTTCTATTTTTCTTATCCCTAGCCAGATGCCATAAATGGGTAAGTTTATGTACTCAGAAAATACATCTTAATTTCTGTTCTGTGTAAATATCGATATATACGAGAAGTAGAGGACGAAGGGAGTTCTGTTCTCTGTCACCTGTTATTTGTTCACATCTTTGTATGCTTTTTTGATTATCTAGACAGTTTGAGATCATAATTTAAACATTATAAAAAGCATGTAGTTGATGTGTTGTTATATTTGATTTTTATTTTCTACTACTTGATAGTTGATATATGTATATATACCTTTATATATTTTTCTAAGAAATCTGAGTTTCTGAAGAAAAGGTTTCTGACTTCTAAAAGAATTGATACCTATTTTTATTCGTAAATATGTATGTATTCTAAATTTTCTGAAAATTAACGTTTGATTGTATGAAAAACATTAGTTGTTATATGAACTTGAATTCAGATTTTGAAAAATGTTTTAACAGGTTACTTAATTTTGGTAAAATGGGTTTTGCTTTTGAAAATGATTTTGATTAATATAGTTTCAGTATTACTAATGGTTTTTGATTTAGTGCTTTAATATATGTTTTATTTATTATTTATCCACTCACTAAATCTCATTCGATACTTATCCCTTCTCACAGTCTTGCAGGTTACTTAGAATCCTCTATAGATTTTGGAAGGTAGTTAGATAGAGCAAATATCGAAGTGCAGTTATTAGAAAAGTGAGTTCATTCATACATGGTCATTATATTTTAGACAGGATAGTCTAATGTGTAATTTAAGTTTGAATTGATGACTGGGTATGTAATTATAGGTATTAAGAATATATAACTATGGTTTAGGTTATAGTTTTCTGGTATTTAGTTTTTTGTGTGATAAATTATAAGCATATGTTGAGTTATAAATTAAATAAGTTTTAATCCCATATATATGTATGAAATTTGTTTATAATAGTTTTAAATATCAATTTGCATGTCAGAAGAGGCTTAGAAGGATAAAGTCAGCCTCACCTCCTACCACTCACTATCTAGAAATATTGAGCTGTGATATACCAGGAATATAAGTGAAGCGAAATAATCTCTTCTTCATATGAAGCCTGTTTTGATTGCTTTTTGATGAGTACATAAAAGTGTATGTGTATTAAGATTAAATTTATCATTTTACACTTCAAAGTATGATTAACTCTCTC
>JAVXUL010132913.1:0-15568 GCA_035590515.1 Trichilia minutiflora
GGATAGGAGACCTTTAGTAGCTTATCAACTTCTGCTTAAATCATTAACATTTTTTCCTAATTAAATACTCTTTTTTTATGGGTTTGAAATAAGGGTTGATGGACAGTCAATGGGAGATGATTCATGAGTCTATCTCATACATCTCTTCATGACTTCAAGTGAACATGTTTATGTTTTACTTAAGAGACCTCATAAGTCTTTCCTTTTTCAGGCCAATCAAATGTGGACAATTTTGATAAGCTTTTCCAAATTTATCTCATTGATCATTACTAACTCCAAGTCTTCAATTAGCTTAACTATAGGTCTTTGGCATCCCTAACTCGAGGTTTTATTTAGGTTTTCAATAATTCTATCATGCTTCTGCTTTACACCTTTACTTTTTCCTTTATTTTTGTCTTCAAAGGCTATTTAAAAATACAATAAGAGCATTTGACTAACACCGTAAAATATGACCTAGCATTAATTGATCCCATATATAACATTGAATCTATCATCTATCCTAAATTTCAGTTTTAGGTAATACACACTCTTTATTATCTTAATGCTTCTAAGAAAATATCTTCTTAGGATTATAAAGTAAGGCATCTTTAAATTTACTACTTGAAATTACACCATTATAACTTTCTGATAAGACTTATCTTCTATTATTATAGGAAGCTACACTATACCTAATAGGATGGTGCATAAGTTTCTCAAATTTGGGTAGAGCAATGTCTACTAGGCTAAGCTTTAAGTCTCCAATCTTCAATAAGTCTAACGTCTCATTAAAGATGATGTCAATAGAGCTCTTAATGTCAATTAGGATCATATTGACCATTAATGAAATAACTTTGAGAATCGTTACTAGGGTATTATCTTACAGGTAGTAAAACTTGACTTCATCCTCATTAGTGAACATGATTGAAATGAAAGTGACCTTAAGCTTCTTATCATCCCTTAAATTTATTATATGTATGTCTCTGGATTAGTTCAACAAAGAATACTTAGAGTAATTCTTATGAGAGTTATTTGAATTCTCTACTAGTATAGAGCCACTAGATATCACTATATTTCTTTGGTGTGAATATGAATTTTGCTTATCAAGTTAATATCAGTATTGATTTTAGTCTTCCTTAATAGGTACTATCACATAATTGTGCAAGTAATTATTCCTGATTAGTATTTCTACTTGATTCCTTAAATCTCTGTAGTAAACAGTGGTGTACCTATAGTTACTATGAGATTTATAAAACTTGTGTCTCACTTATGTCGTAGGTCTCATTCTTTTTTGTTATAGATGGGACATAAGTAATCCTCGTCGTTTTGCATTCTCAAAAAAATTTTGTTAGAGGGCTTTTAAGTGAAATGAGCTTCTTTTCTTGTACTTAATCTACCCTTCTATGCAGAACTTCTATTATCGATAACTTGGGATGATCTTTATCTTTTCTATGATCAATTTAAACTCATTATAGATCCTAATCTCTACTGGTTTTAAATCTAGGGTTATCCCTATGGTTACCCCTACTATTTAATCTTTCTTCTAGCTCTGTATTTAACCGTTGGTCATTTTTTAATTTTTTTGCCATTCCTTCTTCTTTTGACCTTAGTGGCATCTAGCTCTCAATCTAAATTTCATCAAATAATGCATAATAAGTTATTTTATATAAATCAATAAATTGCTTGTGGATTATATACGAAGCTTTTTTCATACGCAGCCCTCTCTTAAAGTTTTCTGGGACTAGAGGATGGTGAAAAACCCCTAAATTTATTATTTCTTTATGGAATCTTCTCATGAAGTTTTATAAAGTTTCATTTTGCCCTTGCTTTATCATCAGTAGGAGCTCAGGTTTTAGGTGGTCAGTTACTCAGCCAACTACTTGAAGCTATAAATGGTCTTTACAGTCAAACTTTTATACCACTTCTGAGCCTGTCTCTCTAGTGTTGATGAGAAAGGTCAACACATCTGCAAGTCTGCCAACTCTAAATCAGTATCATTTTTCTTAATAAATCAAGATGTAACATTAGGTCAGTCTTTTAGACGTATAGGGCCATTTACAATGTTTCAAAGTTTTGTGAAAACCTCAAGTTTAGAATCGCACTTGAGAAAAAAAAGTCTGAATACAGACTTGAGTAAGGAGGTAGTTCAAAAATCCTCATTGGTCATATATTATCCCTGTCCCCAACTCTTTTATTAGCCTTCTAACATAGTCTTTAACCTCTTTTCTACTAATTATGGCTATCGACTCTTTATTTTTAAGATGTTTCTTGTTAAGGTATACCCTCATATTTATTAGAGTTAGGTTGGAGCTAGGGTTCTACATTTCACTCTTTTTATGACTGCAAGGATTATGAGAAAGTCTTAGTTGTCTTACATGAAAAATTTTGAAAGGCACATTAGTGTTTCTAGGCTGACTCCTAGTTTAGAGTGGCTTCTTTATTATCTTTTCCTTTTCTTTCTTAGTAATTGTTTACTTTTGCTTTTCATAGAGAGGGTTCGTAATTGAGAAGTCCACTGTGATTTCTTCTTGATAATAGTTAGTCATCTGACTTTCTTTAACTTTCACTAAGGCTATCATTTGCCTAGCTGGGTCCTTTTTACAGCCCTCAAAGATTCACTATTTTATCTTTAGCATTGTACTCTTTAACATTTTTGTCTTGTTGATTAAGGTCTGTGACTGCTAACCTTTCTTTGAGTATCATTTCCTAACCAGCTAAAGAGTTTCTCTTCTTTTTACAGTAACCTGACCCACAGGTGGGATAAAGGTATTTTATGTGAGCTATTACCACTAGTGTTGGAGAGTTCTTTATATCATGCCTAATCTACCATTTCAATAACATTGTCTTCCTATTTAGTTGAAAGTCTTTGCATGGAATGACTTTTGTTGTTTTTTTCCATATGTTTCAAGTATAGGTTTGTGTTTGGAGGAAGATATTAGAATCAATTTAAAATAGAGTTCTTCAATAGCTTTTGAAATTTTGATAGGAATGACTTTTATGTAGATTCTTATAAACAACCCTAGTTGTTAGTACATAAAACTTGGTTAAGTACTATTTAGATAAGATCTTGTGAAATTAGTTTTGAGCACCATATAGCAAAAATCTAATGTGCACTATTTATCAAAGACCTACAAACGTAAGAAAAGCTAAGAGTAATGTCGATTGCCTGGCAAAGAAACTCTAATGCTTAAGTTAGGGGTTAGTAAGATAAGCAGGAGAAACAAGGAAGAAAAGAAAAAAAATAAAATAAAAGAGGTTTTTTGTTGAGTTACTACTTATGTGTTTGCAAGGAAGTAAAAAGGAGAAGATAATCAATAATGTCTAAGGTTTCAATCCAAAGCTAACCTCTTCCCCATTAAATTTGACTCCCTTTTATAGTCGTAGCTATCATGTGCTATAAATTTTTTCTTGTGGCTCTTAGAGAATGGGATTAACAGATATATTGTTATACGAAGCTTGCATGTATTGTTAGGTTAGTTGACTGTCACATAATCATTGCATTGTGTTTTCTCTACCTTAATCATTTACAAGCAAACAATGACAAATAAGGGTGTCGTATAAATCTTGACAAGAGGATGCAACTATAGTGCTTGATATATAATCTTTTTTAATGTGCTCTCATTTTTAGTTAGTGTTGAATTACAATTGTGGATAATGAACTCAGAGGTGTTAGCTGTAGAAATTTATGGCTTAAAATATGCAAAAATTAAATTTCTAACCATTCTAAGTTTAGATTTAACATATATCAAAATATATATACATTAAAGGCTAAGGTTTTTAATTTTTTTACCTTGTTAAAGTAAGGATTTGATGAATTAAAGTTGCAAACACATGCATTCTCTTTAATCTACACTTTCATAAACCCTAGGAAACTTGAAGAAAACAATTTTATCCTTTGAAAGCTTGGAAAACAATTTTTTTTCTTTGTTTTCTTTATGGCCGAATGGATACCTGGCTTGGAGAGAGAGAAATTCTTTTATTTTCTTATATATTTAAATTTTTTTTGAAAACAAAGAAACTCTTACACCCAGCCATCACTGAGGCATCCAGTCGAGCACGGGACTGACGCATCCCCTGAAGGCAGGACCTCACGGATCACTTGACAACCGTCCTATACCACAGGATGTGTGAACAGGGATCATACACAGTGATACCAAGAGTAGGATAAAACTTTGGCCTAGCCTCCTAGGCGCTTCGCAGGGAGATGCCTGAGGTGGGAATTGAACCTGGGACCTTGAAGGTCTCAAGTGCAACCCCCACCACCAGGCCAACCCTGGTGGGGTGTATATATATATATTAATATATAGATATATAGATAGATAGATAGATAGATAGATAGATATTGATAATTATCATTTTGCATCCATCTAAAATGAATATATATGGACCAAGGAGATTAATCCATGATTAATCAAATTAATTATTGTAAGATTCATAGTTATCCATGCTTTAACCATTAAGAATTTAACATTTAATTTAAATTACAATTAATTAATTTAATAATTTCTAAAATCAATGGCAACATTTACCATTTTATCCATAAATAAATTATCAAAATAACAACAAAGTATATATGACTTACTTTAAGTTATATATTTACATAATTATCACAATTCTTTAACTCCATAAAGAATTATACACACACACATGAGGTTTTTTAAATTATTCTGAAAGGTGTTAGCCTTTTTTAAATAATTTTTCTTTCTCTCGAATAGCTTCCTAAGGCTAAGAGTATTTATGTGATCATAAAGGTTTAAAGCAAGTTAAACATATGTTATCTCTGAATATTTTAATACTCAAAAACTATGGTTGACATATAATAATATGTCACGCCCCGACCCTAGTCGGTCACGTGTCAACCGCCGCTAATCCCAGAAATACATCCTATTACTTAGGATTCACTCCCAGAACCCGCAAGGCATTAGTACCTATTTTCAAACTCATTAACCAAAAATAAAACAAAATAATAGATAATGGAAGATTTTCAATCATATCAACATCAATCTCAGTATTTTTACAAAATACAGTACATAGTGCTCTTGGCCAAACCAAATACATAAAATATCTTTTTACAAAATATTTTCTAAACAGTGGACCATAAGGTAAAAACCTGAGTCGAGTACCTGAAAATTTGCTGAATCACACTTCAGCTACGCTATGTCACGCTCGAGTACACTATCCTGAAATGAGAAAGTGAGGGGTGAGTATTTTTAAATACTCAGTGAGTAGACATAAAAACAAAGCAAAAATCAGAGATCTATGGATCGATTACGGCAATTCCTCGTAATCATAAATCCACTTATAGTGACATGTGGCATCGTATGCATAACTAGAAAATCAATATCACATCAAATATGTATATCCCCTCGATCTATAGAATCCCACCCGCTCTATCTGAGCTGTATGGCCAATCCGCAACCCTGGTTGGGAATGTGTGCCTATGTACGATATCCCTCGGTCTATAGGATCCCATCCACTCCCCTCAGAGCTGTATGACTGATCCCCAAACCTGGTTGGGATACAATATAATAAGGCTAGCGTGCTTTAGCCTGGACATATGGATTCCACCCATCCTCTCTAGGACTGTATGGCTAATCCATATTCTGGAGACTATTGAATTCCACCCACTCTCTAAGAGCTGTATGGCCAATCCTCACCCATAATCATTAGCACGACAGACAAAACTATAACTCAAAATCATTGGCCCATCAGGGCAACTTAAATCACTGGTGGCTCACAAGGCCAAAAATATCATATATGGCTCACCGACCAAAATCATATAACAACATAAGTAGCTCACAAAGCCAAAACAATAGGTATGGCACTCCGGCCATAATGCATGAACCACGATGCCACATTCATATACATACATAATATAGGCCTCCGGCTTCACATCAGAATATCATACATACAATAGGCCTCCAGCCTCACATTCATGGCAATCTAGGTTTCATTACAAACCTATCTCTATCACAAACAAGGGGCCATCCCGGCCACCACACAATATTCATTCAACGCCTCCTCATTTCAGTTATATATTCATATACATACATTCACATACATACATATCCATTCACATGCTATCATCTCTAGCATTATAATTATTTATGAATAATGATAAATGAGGTGAAGGGAAGAAAATGTCCACTCACAGTCCTGGGGTGGGAAACCACCCTCACGGTATCCTCCTCGCGATGGAGATCCTCTCGTCTCAGCTGTCGCTCCTGGATACACACAAAACAAGTCAAAATGTGCATGTATGATGCAATGCTTGCTCATGCTACTCACGCACCTCTCTCTCTATCTCTCTCTCTCTCTCTAACATGCTGTTCTCACACAAACCTCGCACTAAACATATATTTCTCAATAATTTCAACACCATAAGCTACCCAAGATCTCTAATTTATCAATACCTACGACAAATTAGAAAACCCCCAATTTTTAGGGTTTTATAAATAGTGATTTGATTCTCATTTCTTAGATCTACGTGAAATGATAACTTATTCGAGAGAGATAAATTGAGGAACAAGCTCATCTAACCTCGTAGGTGAGCTTAGAGCCCCGATTTGCTTGAATCGCTCTTTCTACTACTGTTCACCGTCACCTCTTCTTTGTGATTCCTCGTGAACCATTGCATGAAACTCCGATCAGAGTGGATTTCTGGGTTCTGGTGTTGATTCTTAGTTCATAGGAATTGGAATGGCAAAGTTTGGTGGAGAAATGACTGAGATCAGTTTGCTAGGAGTTGAGAGAGTGGTTTTCTACTGTTTCTGGTAGAGAAAGAGAAGCAAAGATTTCAAAATGAGGAAGACGACCTACCCCGAGCATATATGCTATGTAATCCCCCAAAGGTGTCGATACGTTTCAAAAACGTATCGATACCTTAGCATTTTCTCACAACGTATCATACGTTTGTCCCAACGTATCGATAGGTTTAGCCAAAACACTGTTTACAAGCCTGCAGGGTGCCGATACCTTCCCAAACGTATCGATACCTTTCGTCGCAAATGGGTTGCATCTCCGTCACCAACGTGTCGATACCCCTTGCCAACGTATCGATACGTTGGGCACTGTTCACTGTTCATCATGCCTTTAAGATATCAATACCCTTCACCAAAGGTATCGATACCTTAGGCCCCAACAGTAAACGTATCGACACCTTCCTCAACGTGTCGATACCCTTGGCCTCAACCTCAACGTATTGATATGTTTTCCCAAACGTATCGATACCTTGCTTCTGGTCCTCCTTCCGAGGACTACAACCTCAGTTGGTCATAACTTTTAGTTCGGATATCCGTTCAAAACCCATAATATATCAATGCGAAGCTCTCACCGAGATCTAGAAAAGGACAAAACGTTTTCTCAATTAGAGATGATTTCGGGGTCAAAAATCCAGATCTTTCTCATTAACTTATATCCTACACCATAATCTTATTCGAGACATCTCCTTCAAGTTCTATACCCTCTCGTGCACAATCTAACCACGAAGACATGCAAGAACACTCTTGAGAGATTTACTATTATGCCCATAATACTAAAGAATAGGTTTCACACATGGACTGTCAAAAACCTAATCTCAATTCTACTATGAATCGTTGATTATATGTCAATATTATACGATGGCCATCAACTTATAATCTAGACATCATATCGATATTCGATTAGAAACTCTACTTGAACTAAGATCACGATGATTCTCAATCCGATATATCGAGCTAACAGATTTCCTCTTGATTGTCAATCGAACACCTATATGAACAAAGCATATCCAAACTGGCTTCTTGTATAAAACATGATTAGCCCTGTACGAATACACCATATGAAATACACCCATCTACATAGAGTTTGATTTCAGACATCTCAGATCAAAAGATTACGTCGCACACTATTATAATTATCGATAAATCATTTACTGCATGCATACCATATGATTCATCGATATTTAGTCCTCTTCGATAAATAATTCATCAACTATAAATCTACACTAATACCCTTATGACAATACTCATATTGTCAACCTATATATATTATTATATAATATCATTAGACGATAACTAGTGTGCCTACTATGTGATATAGTTGCCCATTCCACACTATATATGTAGGGAACGATTTGATAATTTATTTAATAATTAAATAAAATTATTCGGATAATTTTCATACATTCTTCATTCATTGCATGAAAAATAAAAGGAAGAAGCTAATGTATGTAAATAAAGAACTACTTCTTTTATTAATAAATAATAAGTTTATACAAGATCATAAGCCCTAAAACCGATAACACGAATGGTTTCTAGAGCATACACACTAACATCCTAAGTTCTAAAATCCCATAACACTAGTCGAGCTTCAGACCCGTGTCAGGTAGTATAGGCCCCCTCACTGTATCAAGCATCCCGAGAGTTTAAAACCTGACATGAGGTTAGGCATCCTAAGCCCTAGTGCACATCAATGCTTTCTCTTAGTATTTTAGTTGGCTCCTAAGTCCTAAAATCCCCTAACACTAGTCAAGCTTTGGACCTATATCAGGAGTATAAGCCCCCTCGTCATGTCAGACATCCCGAGAGTTTAAGACCTGACACGTGATTGATCATCATAAGCCTTGACCCGTGTTAATATTTTCTCCTAGTGTTACAGTTGATATCCCAACACTAGTTAAGCCCCGAAGGTGACACTAGTCAGAAACCTTTTCCTGACATCTCCTTCAGTTTAGATTCTAAGCATGCCTGATCTTCTTTGGACTATCAATTATATCCTGACTGAAGGGTATCCTAGTGATATAAAATATCTTGATTTCATAAGTACCTAGTTATAGGGAATCCATACCTAACCAGAATTAAACAAGACAAGTAGAAATGAAAGAAAAATTGTTCATTCATTATGAGTATATGAGTACAAACATGTAGGTATACATTGCTCTTTGGTACCTAGTTACAAAAGATTGTATGATTACGACAACAAGTATAAAGGCCAACAGGCATTGGGGGACTCGTCAGGGGTTCTAAGAGGAGGCCTTCTTCTTCTTTGTTGGAGGAGACTTTCATGGGAGTTAACTTTTTTTGGGGGAGCAAAGGAGGATCTGGGTCTCTTGCCATCTGCTCTTAATGACCTTATGTCCCGACTTTCTCAGGAGGAGGATTTTTAATTGATTAACCCTAGTCGTTTTTTTTTTCCTTATTAACAATCGGGTTGGCATTTTGGTTTATGGTCTTAGGCGGGACATTCAGAGCATGTGAACTTGATGCCTCTAGAACTTTCTGACCTAGTTGGCTGAATAGTTATCCAAAGTCCAAGTCAGGGTATTCTTGAAGAAAGAGGTGGCTAGTTAGGTCCAGGTCATCATTCACTCCCTGGTTATACTGAGACTCCAACTGAGTTCGAACCTCTTCCTTCTCCTTTTTTAATGCTTCCAGGGATCCTCGCACCCCCTTCAACTCCTCCTCCAAAGAGCTATGCTCCTTTAATAACCTAATCACATCATCTATGCAAGAGGTCAGCTGCTCCTTCAGGCGTTCCTCATCTAACTTAAGTGATCTATATAGGTCAGTCAACTTGTTATATTTGCCCGTAAGGCTCCTCCTCTCCTCTTCAAGTCAGTCATTATTTATAGTCGGTGCTTGGGTTAGGGCCTTGATAGACGAGAGCTTGGAAGTTAGGCTCTGCCTCTCTTCAACCCATTGATACCTTTCATTCTCTAAAGCGAAGACCCTAACCTCTAATTTTGCCCTCCCCTGGGTCACCTCTTGTCAAATGACATTTAATTTTTTATGGGCCCTCCGCTCTAGTTTCTGACCGACTTAAATGCTTGCTTCCAGACCTTTATTGCATTCTAGAAGTTCTTCATGAATAAATCCAACATAAATGTATTCTGCATAACGTGAACCAGATAAGTTAGTATCTCGAGTAGGCAATAGAATGGTCCCTCTCAGGTACGGAAGACAGGGGTAAAAGAACTTACTCAGTGCGCGTATAGGCTCAGACTTTCCAAGGATTACAATGGGGATGCGTTCGACATGGATGCGCCTCTCCGGGAAAAGATTAAGCCTCTCGCTCTATTTATTAGATAAAGGAGATGGCCAAAATCCTCCCTTTTGCCTTTCACAAGGCCCTCCCATTGGAGCCTATCCTACTCGGTGTCATTATCCTTTGGGGGGGTATATTATCTATAGTCTTATAAGTCAGATCAGTGTTTTACTAGCCTTGATCCCTATTATTATTTGCATCAATTTCTGGGACTTGGTTTCGGTTCACCGCACCCTCTTGCCTAGGCTGGCGCCCCTAGCTCTACGTAAGGGCCTTTTACGTCTCTGATCCCGTCTCCTGGGAGGCTGTAGTGCTCTCCTCTCGACTGGAGACCCTTGTTTGTGTACTTACAAGGGGGTGGAGAGGACGATCGAATTTCTTCTTCTTCCTCCTCTCAGCCTAGTCATCCACCATAGGCTTCTTGCCTTTATCCTTGGCCTAAGGAGGATCGCCCCCCCGTGGATGCCTTTCTTTCTCCTTATTTTGCTCAATAATCAATACACCCTTTTTCTTTGGTCGCTTGATTTACTTCCCTCCTTTCTAGGAGCCTTTTTGGGATCCCCTTTGTGGGTCCTTGTCTTGTGTCTCCAAGGGCCTTAATCTGGGTATCAGTGGCCTGATCTAATTTGGATCCCCCTTTAGAAAGTAGCCCTTTCAGAATGTGGGCCACTCTTTTCCTTTTATCTAATAGGGACCCTTCGATCCCAGTAGCTGCAAAAGATTCAAGATCTTGATCACGAAAAACTTCTCAGAAATTCATTAAAGGAAGCTAAGAGAAAAGCTTACCCTCATTCATATGGGCCCTGGCTTTTGAGAGCTTACTTCTTGTCGCGGCCTGAGACACTAGCCGCAAGTTCACTAGGCTCTCTCCGTTCAGGAGCTGTCTGACATTTGTGGTAGTCAGACTCAATAATATTTTTGTAATACTGATTGGGATGACAGGCTGGCCTCTTCCCGCGTTTGTATCAAAAGACTAGTAGTAATTAGCATTTGCTAAAGTAATTTATTCAGCAAAATGGTTAAATATTCAAAGAAATACCTATCTCTTCGAAGGTGAAGAGAATCAGGCCCTGAGGAGGTTCATTGCAATCCTTGCTGGTAATAAATCAGCGGTCCTTTCAATTCTTGTTTGATGAAGGGTTCCTCTTTATCTTCATCTGGTACTCCTGACATATTTGTAGAAAGTACCACCCAGGATACTGGCTGACACTCTTCTTTAACATGTAAAGGTGTAGCACCTCGTCAAGAGTAGGAGTAGGCAGTCCTGCTCTGGCCTTCAGGGCGAAGAGTCCGCTCAGATTCTCCAGCTGTTCAGAGTCAACTGGTAGGAGGGATCTCAAAAAACTCAAAAATCCTGATAAAATATCGTTGCAAGAGGAGTCGTGTAGCATCCCGATTTGCAGTGGCGTAGGGGTGAGGGAGCCTGAGCAAGGAGCGACTTCTGACAGACTTCTAAAATGACAGGGGGCAGGAATGAATCGAGTTCCACATCTAAAAATTGAATCACTAGAGAAATCTTAGTCCACTGGAGCATTTCTATGATTTGAATTTGTATTTTTGTTTATGTATTGGAAGCAAATGTATAACTAATTGGATATTGTTTTTAATTCACTTAAGATTTGATGCTCATATATTTTGATAATTGATTTGTGGAAAAAGAACTTATGAAATGTTCTTTTATAGAAGTGTTTGTAATTTCTTGAAATTATTTGAAATTTGAGTATTGGGCTGGATTTGTTTTGGAAGTGTTGTGTGAAAAGTTTTTGAAACAGGTTTTTAATAAGCCTTACAAGCTCACAGGGTGTATTCTGATAAGTGAGTACACTTTGAGGATCTATGGCGGTTGTCACGTGTGGGATCCACGAGTTAGGACATAATAATTTTATTGGTATCAAAGCCAACTCTCCTTCAGTACAATTATGGTGGTTCAGGGATGAACCAGACAGAAGATAATGAGCCTGTAGCATCCTGATCTGATGAGGACGGGAAGTGACACTAGGGTGAAAGAGCCTAAGCAAAGAATGATTTCTGACAGGCTTCTAGGATGGCAGGGGACAGGAATGAACCGAGTCCCATATCTGAAAATTGACTCACTAGAGAAGTCTTAGTCCACTAGAGCATTTCTATGATTTGAATTTGTATTTTTGTTTATGTATTAGAAACAAATGTATAACTAATTAGATATTACTTTTGATTCGCTTAAGATTTGATGCTCATATATTTTGATAGTCGGTTTGTGAAAAAAGAACTTATGAAATGTTCTTTTATAGAAGTGTTTGTGGTTTTTTAAAATGATTTGAAGTTTGGGTGTTGGGCTGGATTTGTTTTAGAAGTGTTGTGTAAAACATTTTTGAAATAGGTTTTTAATAAGCCTTACAGGCTCACAAGGTGTATTTTGATGAGTGAGTACACTTTGGGGGTCCGTGACGGTTGTCACGTGTGGGATCCACAGGTTAGGATGTGATAATTTTATTGGTATCAGAGCCAACTCTCCTCCAGTACGATAATGGTAGTTCAGGGATGAACTAGATAGAAGCTGGTGAGCTTGTAGCATCCCAATCCGATAAGGACGAGAAGTGGTATCGGGGTGGTGAGGGAGCCTGAGCAAGGAGCAGCTTCTGACAGACTTCTAGGATGGCAGGGGGTAGGAATAAACCGAGTCCTACATCTGAAAATTGACTCACTAGAGAAGTCTTAGTCCACTGAAACATTTCTGTGATTTGAATTTGTATTTTTGTTTATGTATTGAAAACAAATGTATAACTAATTGGATATTATTTTTAATTCGCTTAAGATTTGATGCTCATATATTTTGATAATCGATTTGTGGAAAAAGAACTTATAAAATGTTCTTTTATAAAAGTGTTTGTGGTTTCTTGAAATGATTTGAAGTTTGGGTGTTGGGCTGGATTTGTTTTGAAAATATTGTGTGAAAAGTTTTTGAAACAGGTTTTTAATAAGCCTTACAAGCTCACAAGGTGTATTTTGGTGAGTGAATACACTTTAGAGATCTGTGACAGTTGTCATGTGTAGGACCCATGGTTTGGGGTGTGACAAGTCAGGCCTCGAATAGTAGATACTCCTCATTTACCACCATCTACCCGGAAGCCAGGACGCTCGAAACCTTATGGGTTTGTGGCACTCTAAGTCGCACGTTATCAGGAATCGCGAACAGTTTCCTATAAGTGTGAAGGTCCGCGTCGGTTATTGTGGAGGTGTACCAATCAACCTCATTCGGGCCCCTAGCCTTTGCCTGCTTGGGAGTCACTCTGTCTTTCTCACCTCCTTTCTGACCAGTCAAGGGGTTACGTGCAGACTCCATACCCGATCAAGTAGCATCCGACAAGTTTTCTCTGTTGTCCATTATCTATTTTCAACCTGCACAGAAAACTCACCACAGAAAAAGCCAAAATCTTCATCAGAATTAGAGAAAACACACCCAAAAATCATGTTCCTAAAAAAAACCCTTCAACTTACACTCCCAAAAATCCCACAAAACATCAAAAACCCAACAGGGGCATCCACTTCCCTCTCCAGAGTGCAATACTTCACAGAAAGCCTCTGAAAAAGTAAGAACTCAAAGCCATACCTTAAGAAGTCACAAAAATGAGATGTGGAGAAGAGAAGCTTGCAAGGAGGACTAATAACAAATTACCTGCAAAACAGAGAGTTAACAACAAGAAGAAAAAGCACACAGAACTCAGAAGGAAAACATAAAGAAAATCGGAGCACAAGTGTAGCAAGCAACGAGAACTCAGAGAGGTAAAAAATGAAGGAGAGAGAAGAAAAAGGGTTTTATATACTGACAAACCCCCAGATCTCAACTGTTGAATCTCTACGATTGGGGAATTGCCACGTGTCCGCACCCATTAATGATTTCGCGATTCAGTAAGGATTTAACGGCTAGCCTCTTATGTCTTGACACGTGAACCTCTGGGAAATTTGACTTTAATGTTGTGGAACTCGAAGCGGTGATAGCTCGTAACGGATGGACTTTCGAGGTGATTGTTGGACAATCCGCATTTAATAAAAGAGGGAATCGATGAGTCAGGAGAAGACATGTTATCAAAAGTTATCAACGCATAGGCACACCGACTCACACAGGCCTAACATCCTGACAGCCTTTCACCCCTCTCGGGTTTTCAAGAAACCATAGTTATCACAAATAGACCAACTATTAAGATCTACCTAGGCAGACAAATAGTTTCTAATGAGAGCCCCTCAAGTCTCACACCAGAAACTGGGAAAATGAATATTTGGATAAAAATTCGAACAATACGTAGAGGCCTCCCAGGTAGACACCTGGTATTCCGGACCCTCGCAACAACGTCACCCAATCCCTCGTTGCCTCCCGTGAATTCTGACTATCCCTCCCCCCCTTTCTCAAGAATCCTGACTCCCTATCTCTCAGGATTCCTGACCAATCCTTACAGAAATACAATCTCTCAGGAATCCCGACTCCCTACCTCTCAGGATTTCTGACTACTCTCTACAGAAATCCCTCCTCCTGCCTCCCGAGAATCTGGCCTACCTCTCAGAAAACCTAACCCCATCACCCGCCCTTAGAGATCATCAAAAATAGAAATGATTAATGATGAAGGATCCTGCGATAAAAAGCGTCACCCTGACGAATTTTAGCTATCTGTCCCATCTCTCATCGAACTTCAGGAAATCTGACTGTAGCAGGCTTGATAAACGTTACATCTTTTAAATAAAAAATGGTTGACACACTGTCCCAATGCAGAGCATCCCATCATTTCCATTTTTCGATACAAGTTATTTCATTCACTTCCCAATGACCCTATATAAGAAAGCAAAATCAGCAGCAAAAGGGGGGAAGAGGGGTTTCTTTGGTTTTGATCTCATCTTCATGGACAGAAGGCAGAAAAAACTTTCGGAAAAGCAGAATGGCTAGGTTTCCTCCGCATCTTTTTCTCCATCTCTCTTGGCTTTCTGTTTTCTTTTTCTTTTCCCTATATTTTCTCTGATTTAGGTATCAAAGTTTTCTCGTCGAAAAACACACCCGACATTACTCTAAGTGTGTTACTATCTTGCAAGGGCTTAGAGGTGAAGCTCTGCACTTGAGGATGCGGCTATCAACTCTCTTCGACGTGAATCCGATAACGTTACAGTCACAGCCACAGCCACATTCACTTTTACACCTCAACAGAGTTAATGTTTAATTAATAAATATTAAAATACTTATATATTAATTTAAGTATTAAATTAAATATTTTTATATTTTAAATATTTAAATATTATTTTAATTTTAATAAATATTTTTTAAAATAAATGCCAAACATATTCATTTACACTGCCAAATATACCCTAACTTTGTAGAATGGTAGCCTTCTCTTGGTAGTAGTATCAACTTCCATGTTGGCAACATCAATCACCTCCCCTCTTCTCTCCGGGTGTTTAGTCGTTGTTGGGCAAGCTCCTGATTCTTGCCTGCATTTTTTATTTTGTTGATGGGGGACTGACGTTTAGAGCTGTCAAAACGGGTTTGACCCGACGGGTCGGCCCGTTTAACCTGCAAAATAAGCGGGTTAGGGTTAATGATTTTTGG
>JAVXUL010132932.1:0-15564 GCA_035590515.1 Trichilia minutiflora
ATGAATTGTTCATTATCCTTAATTAATGTAATTAAGGTATAAATGTGGGGTTTGTTAAATATATGTATATATATATAGTAATATATATTTATTATTATTATTGTAATAATAATATATATATATTACTATTCATTATTGGATAATGATTTTATATATATATATATATATATATATATATATATATATATTTATATATAAAATTATATTTATTATTATTTTTATTTGTAATAATAATAATATACATATATTATAATAATTGTTTTGGATACAACTTTTTTATCCACCAATTATAAGTGTACACATATATATACATATGCTTTGTTTTCATTGGTTCATTCTTTTGGTGGTTGCCACCTATACACCATTAATAAAATTGGTTCTTTTGCTTCTTAAATGTTTATGAAAATGGATAGGGCGTGGTATACCATTCGTAAACACTCTGTTACCATATACAAAACAACTTGAAGAAAGTTGTTAGATAAAATAAAAATCGATGATCGAGTTATCCTTAAGTTTAAGAAAGAGAAAACATTAGGATCTTCTTCTCGAGATAAGATTTGTTTTACTAAATTTGATAACAAAAAAGAGAAGAATGATGCAAAAAGTTCCTTGATTTAAATAGGAAAAGTGGTTAGGTGTCGAAATTCTTCAAGATAGAAAGATGCCGAGATGATGGTTACTCAAGAGAAAGAAAGTTGTCTCGAAAGGATGATGTGAAAAAGTGGTTTAATTGCAAGAATACAAAAAATTTACATTCTTAAATGCTTTTCTTTCGTAAATCCTAGAAGAGATTAAAAGATGAGAAACTTTGTTGTTGCAATCTCGACCTTTAAGGACTAAACCATTTGGGAGCATGAAGAATAAGTTTTGTGATTTTTATTAAGATATCAGACGTAAGACTAATGAATGTTTTGATTACAAGACCAGGTTAAAGTGCTGGTCAGGAATAATTATCTGACAGAATTTATAGGTAATCTCAGTGAAGAAAGTTGGAATCCTGAGCTTAACAAAGGATAGAAAAAAAGAATAGATCATCACACTATAGTGATCTCAAGTGGTTCGACATTGGTAGGGAATTTAAACAAGGCATGCAAGAATTACTCTAAATATTCTTTTTTTAATTCCACTTCAGAGCTATATGTAATGAATGTTGGAGTTGAAAAGAGATCAAAGGTGGTGTTAATTCCAATTATGTTTACAGATGAGAATGAGATAGGAGTTCGCTACCTTCATGACAATACTTTGGTAGTATCATTGACGATTAAAACAACTCAGATTGGTAGAATATCGATTGATATGGGAAGTTCTATTAACATCATTTTTAAAGAAACATTATCTTCATTAAGAATTGAAAATCTGAGCTTAAAAGAGTCAATATCGCATTACATAGATTCGAAGAATTGTATGTTTATCTATTAAGTACTGTACAATTATCCATTACCATTGGTGATAGGCCATATCAGAAGATAACTATAGTAGGTCTTCAGATGATAGACGTCAAGATGTCATACTCTATAGTCTAGAGAAGGCCTTTTTTCATGACAACTAAAGTATTGGAAAATATCCACTACCTGAAACTAAAGTTCAGGGTAGGAGAAGGCATCGATGTGGTTAAAAGAAATCAAAAGGAAGTCAAGTTGTGTTTTGTCACAATAACCAAGAATTTATATTACACTCTAAGTGATCACTAGATAATGCCCCAATGGATTAAGGTAAAGATGTTCAATAGGATCGGATAATGGAGAATTTGAGCAAAAAGTTAACACTCCCAGATAAGCTATCCATTATCGAACTTGTTAGGGAGATAGAGTTTGTGGTTTTGGATGAAGAAAACCCCAACAGAGTTGTAAAAATTAGATTTTACCTACCTAATGAGCAAAAGAGATAGCTCAAGGAGGTTTTAAGGTGAAATATGATGTGTTTGCCTGAACATATACAAAAATGTTAAGAATTAATACGTTATTTATTTTTCATCATCTTATGTTTGATCCTAGGTTCAAGCCTATGATTTAAGAAAGGAGAATGTTCATTATTGAAAGAAGAAATAAAAATTTATATAAGATCATTAGCTCTGAAATTGACAATACTAATGATTTTTAGGACATACACTAATAGAGAGGCCATTTGAATTGAGGTAGATAAGCTTCTCATGGTTGATTTTATTAGAGAAATACATTACCCTAATTGGGTTACAAATGTGTTTATGGTGAAGAAGTCAAATAAGAAATAAAGAATTTGTGTAGACTTTATCAATTTGAATAAGGTATGTCCGAAAGATAATTTTTCTCGTCCTAGAATAGATCAACTTATAGATCAATAGCAGGACATGGGTTTCTAAGCTTTATGGATGTATTCTTAGGGTATAATTAGATTGGAATGCATAAACTTAATTAGAAGAAAACTACCTTTATCACAGATCAAGGATTGTACTATTACAAAGTGATACTCTTTATATTGAAGAACGTTATGGTTACATTTCAGTGATTAATTAATCATGTTTTCAAGCCTCTAATCAGGTTCACAATATAAGTTTATATTGATGGTATGATAATTAAATCTATTAGGGTTATTGACCATGTGAGACATTTAGAGAAAACTTTCCTTACCTGAGAAGATACAACATGAAGTTAAATTATGAGAAGTGTTCATTTAGAGTTGGAACAAGAAAATTTCTAAGAATCATGGTTAATGAACAAGAAATTGAAGCCAATTCCTAGAAGGTAAAGCTGATTTTAGAGCTTAGGTCTCTGACCATGTTGAACAAATTATAAAGCCTGATAGAAAGTTTAGCCATTCTTGGTAGGTTTGTATTTAAGGCCACTGATAAATATTTCTTATTCTTTTAGGTTATAAGAAAAGGAAAGAGAATAGAGTGAACTGAAGAGTACGAATGCAGTTTCAAAGAATACTTAACTCCAGTTCTACATCTGATAAGCCTTGAAAAGAAAGATGTGTTGTACTTATATTTTACTATTGGTAATCATTTAGTGAGCTCAGTTTTGGTCAAAGAAGACGTTGATAACATATTTAAACTAGTCTATTATACCAGTAAAGCTTTATTTAAGGCAGAAACAAGGTATCCATCACCTAAGAAGCTAATACTCACACTTATGATAGCTATCAAAAAGTTGTAACCCTACTTTCAGATACATTATATTATCATTTTGACAAATCAATCCCTTAAGTGAATTTTACACTGATCTGACATCTCAGAACATCTAGTAAAGTGATCAATTAAACTCAGCAAGTACTATATTAGCTACAAGCCTAGACAAGTAATAAAAGGACAAGTATCAATAGACTTTATCGTTGAAAGGTCAGTGTTAGAGCAGTTATCTGTATACCAAGTCACAGACAAAAATCAAAGTCAAGCAAAAATCCATGCCCCTGAGTAGGATACTTTAGAAGCATGTTGGCAGCTCTTCATTGGCAGAGCCTCTAATATCTAAGGTGGAGGCATTAGGGTGATTTTAGTGGATCCTAATGGAATAGAAATGATGAATTCACTCATATTTTACTTTAAAGTAATAAACAATAAAACAGAATACGAGACACTGATAGCTGAAATTAAACTAGCTCAAGCTTTAGAGGATAAATCCTAAATGTAAATGGCAATTCTCAATTAATCGTAAATTAGGTTAATGGACACTTTCAAGCCCATGAAGCAAATATGTATGCTTATTTGGATCATATGAAGAAACTCTTACAAATACTTAAAAGCGTGATGTTGGAGTAAGTTTTAGAGTAAAAAACTCGAGAGCTAACATAATGGCCAGATTAGCTTCCACATTCAAAGGAAAAACCTCAACCTCTATACCTATTAAAATATTGTCAGAAAGGAGTGTAAACATAAAGAGCGACTTGGTAATAGCAGCAGAAGAAAATGCTGATCCTACTTAGATGAAAGAGCTAAAATCTCATATCTAGGATAAAGAGCTTCTTAAAAATAGGAACATGGCACAAAAAAACAAGAATAGATCCATTAAATACATCATCATTGATGAAAAATTATACAAACGTGCTTTTAATTTACCTTACCTAAGGCACTTTAGGCCGAATAAGGCTACAAAAAAGTTTTGGAATAAGTTCATCATAGAATTTATGAAAATCATGGCAAGTCCCATTCCCTCATGTTTAAAGTAATAAAATAAAGGTATTACTACCCTACATTTTTCCATGATGTGACTCAGATTGTCAGATCATGTCACGAATGTCAAGTTCATAGGGATATGCCCAAGTAATCACTCGAGACGTTGAATAGGATTATAAGCCCATAACCTTTTACTCAATAGAGCCTAGACTTGATTCAATTATTGCCTACCGTCTGAGCTAATGCGAAGTATGTAATAATGGCCATCGACTATTTCACCAAGTAGGTGAAAGCTAAGCCTCTGGCCAGTATTACAAAAAAGACAGTTATAACATTCTAAGTTAGTATCTATGATAAAGAAGAGAGTGACTAGGACAGGTGTTTGGAGTTGGATTTATTTAAATAAAAAAGAGACCAAGCCATAATAAGGATGGTAACTTATCAGTAAGAGATTGTTCGATATTACAATAAGAATGTCAAGTATCATACTTTTTAAATAGGTGATCTAGTTTTGAGACAAGTTACTATGAACAAAAAAATACCAAGAAAAGAAGTCCTCGGGACTAAGTGGAAAGGTCCTTATAAGTCACTTAGGTTCTCAGGCTTAGCATTTATAAGTTAGAGTCTTCATATAAAAGATAGGTTAGAAAGCCTTGGAATGCTAAGAGGCTACAGTTATATTATCCCTGATGATTCCATCAAAGTCTTATACAAGCTATTTTTCAAGTAAAAAAGTCCTATGTTTATGTGAAAAGCTATGAAATATTATTTTGCTACATTTCTTATAATGATAAGTCTTATGTACTCATCACTCGAAATATACTAGTTAACTATGTTTTTAAGCCTTATTATTGTCAAATCGAGCTCTATGTTGATGGTTTTACATCTAAATGTTGAATCGAGCTTATAGTGGTCGATGACATTTATACAAGACTTTATGTTTACTTGCTGAAATTGTCATGACTAACTTGAAACCTATAAGTCGTGACCTCAGGTTTTACACTCCTGGGATTAAGCTAGGCTGTTATCCTTACAGTCAATAATTTTCATCAACTTACTTCTGTTATACTTTGATGCTTCTATTAATAAAGGAAAGTTACATATTTTCTTAAGTCAGGTCAATTTGAATTATTAAATTTTTTTATACATATTGGTATGTATGATGGTGTATATAAGCTGACTTGAACTCTACGTCGTAAATTTTTTCTAAATATTATGTTTAACAATGTATCTTTGTTTGAGCTCTAGAGATGCCCATTTATGTTTTACATGTAGCCTGAGGTTTAAAGTTATTTAGTTTTAGTCTAAGTTATAAATACAGTACAGGTATATGGGTCAAATATAGAGGTAAGTAGATAGAACTACGAGAAAATTCAACCCATTTAAAAGAGAAAATTTTCATATACATTAAATTATTGTATTATATATCCTAAGAAAAATTGAAATTGTTTGTAATAAGTGATTAAAATTTTTTGGGTCCTGTTGGTCAATAAGGAGGTTGTCTTTAGTATTATCATTGGGAGGATTGATTTTAGGGACTTGCTAAGAAACTAAAAGATTTATTTGAGTAGGCGAATTAGTTAGGAGGGTATTATCAGTTAAGGGAAGCACCAGAGAAGTAAGGCTGAGCTGAGGAGGCTCAAGCCTTGTATAACCACCTGAGGTCAAGGTCAGGATACTGGTTCTAAAAACTTAGGCATGTTAGATATATCCCCAGGTTGACCTTCTCAACGATCATATCCTCAGTCACCTTCTAAACCTTATCTATTTGCAATCGAAGATCCTCTACCTATTGCTTCAGGCTCTTATTCATCTCGGTCATTTCACCTAGCTTAAATTTTAAATTCTCAACTTGATTGCTCAAATTTGAATGGGTGAATTTGAAGACGGCCATCCTGACCTTTGGCTCTTCTTTAAATAACTTAAAGACCTGACAATATCCTCCAATTGTGTAGGTTTAGCTTATAAGTGGATATCTTAAATGACTTAAAAATTTTACAAAAATAATTTTAGAATGGTAACCTGATTCCTAGATAGAAGAGCTCTTCATTAAAGGTAATTTTATCCTCAGAAGGATAGCTTGGCACTTTATTGGCCTCAAAAACCCTGAGGTACATGATCTTAGGGATATTGTAGTAGAAGGTGTAAGCCTCTAGACTAGACTTCATCACCATGGAGATAAACCAATCATACTCATAAGGTGTAAGTCTATTTGAGTTTAGAAAAGGAGCCGTAACCAAGGCAAGCCCCTCATCTGAGTTATTTCCCTTAGAAGCAACCTCAAGATTATTGAAACTAGAAACCAAAGATATTTCTATCTAGGAAATCAGAGAAAAAGAGGGGTTAATAAGGGGTTACTTGGGTTTATCAATAACTCAAAGTTAACACGCAAATTTAAAGTTCTCATTCCTATGTTTAAGACCATAACAAACCAGAGTCCAGACAAAAAATAATTGTCTAGCAAGAATAACCATCTCAATGAGCAAGGTTGTCCATAACATTTCTTTCATTTATATTACTATTTATACTACCATCATCGATGTTTTAAACATAGAAGACAATATTATCATCTAAAGTTCTAAATATTCATGCTCAAAGTCTCTCTTTCTCTCTCTCTCTAAAAAATTGTGAAGTACTACTAGCAAACCAAAAAATATACGAGAAAAGGAGAATGAAAACTCATCGGAGATTGCTAAGTATGGATAAGTTTAAGCTTTAGAGTATATCTTGAGAGTTACGGATTGCTTGAAGTCGTAGAGAAACAATTTCTTGAAAGTGAAAGAGAGATAAAAGAGAAATGAAAAAGAAGAAGGGGGGTACTTATAATGTCAAACGAGGAGGCCTAAGTTACATCAATAAACCTTAACCATTCACACATCTAGCGGATAGGGTTATGCCATATCAATAGAGGAAAACCTCATAATTCCAAGAGTTTGTCTCTTAAAATAAATGAAGGGTAAGCCTATTTTAATAATTGATTGGCTAATTTAACTAGGTTTCAGGAAGACCAATGTTTTTTATCAATCAAGCTAATAAAACGATGATAAGTAATCCAACAAATTTTAAAAATAGGGTGTGTGTGTGTTAAAGATGGATTGGCAAGCCCGAAAATACTATAGAGAATGTCATTATCTTTTGCTTGAGGATCAATGAGGAAATGACATGTGGAGGAGTGACAAAGAAAATTAATCAATAATGATGACTATGGCGGCATGACATTTAAAGAGGAACTATAGCATCGAGGTTAAATGAGTACCAAACTCTAGTTTTTTTTATTAAAATTATTTTCTAATTAACAAATTGGGGGACTTGGTGTTAGGGAGATTTTTGGATCCCACAAGTTCAAAGGTCTAACAAGGGTCCATTCCCTAGATGATAGTCCAAATCCCATCAAAACTTCACCCTCAAAAAACCCAAAGAGTCCCCCTAAAGTGGGTTACATACTGTAATAGGGCTCAAAATGGGCATGTGAAACTAAGGCCCTTCACACTGATTAGACCACAAACATATGAGACTCTAAAGATTTGAGGTTTCTTGTTTTATTGAAGAATCTGATAACTACAATGCTCATTAGTATTTTAACTCTCAATGGAAACCCAAGGCCTCGAGTGTCTCGAGGTGTTAAAGATATAATATTGCTGCTACTTGATTAAAAGATCTCGGCTGAGAGTTGCAGACAGGCTTGGCTCTGAGTGAGCTTCAGAGACCATATAACGATAGTTACGTTGACCCGGTTGACGATTTTAAATGGGATATCTAAACTATTAGATAAATAGGGATCATAATTGCTATAGTTACATCTCATGAAAGGGCGTATAATCCCTCAATGTGCAGAGAAAAATAGTGGACTTTTGACATGTGTACAACGGTTATATATGCAAGCAAATAAAAAGTGAGAATGCGAATAAATACGTATCGAATACTTTTACTATAAAATTGCTATCAAAATTACTACTCGCATTTAATAATTTCGTAGTTTTCTCTTTATATTTTTTAAGTAAAACTCTAACTTAACTATCGAAGAGTTTTTATCGAAAAATTAGTTTTTCTCTTGATTGTTTTCTCTATTTTTACATAAAATTCAGCTTCAACAAGTGTTGAAGATAGTAGTGGTGCACAAAATTCAATAAAAAATAATTTTCTATAACAACAATTATAACTAAAATGTATATGTAACAAATAAAATATTTTTATTAGATAAAACTATTAAAGCGTTGATACTTTTAAAAAATTTCAAGATTCTATTGGAAATGTGGATGCTAGATGCGATAATTACATCCAGTACCGTGCATATACAGGGCACTTTCAATTTTCAAGCAATTTCTCATCATTAACATTTGCATTTTCATTTACGCGGCTTCGTAATATGGTTCACATAACCAAGTCTTTTTTAAGCCTCAATGAAAAGCCATAGGATCGAGCTTTTCATGCCTTTCTTAAAAACTAAGTTAAATCTATTAAGTATATATTAAAATAGATTAGTCTTATAGCTTACTTGAGATCACTTAAAAAAATTATTTTATTTTATAAGTTAAAAATTGAATTAAAATTTACTTGATTTAACTTTTAAAAAGTAACTTTTATCTAAAAAAAATTAAAAATTAAAAGTAAGGGAGGGGTTACTCCTTTACTTTTTGGGATACACTTGATATTTATTAAATTTTTATAATAAATTATTTTAATTATGTCTCAATTCAATTTATTAAATTCTAAAAAAATCCTAATATAAATATTAAAATTTATAATATCTCTATAAAACTTCAATTATAACTAATACATTTGGATTCAAATTTCAATTACAACTAATCTATTTCAATACGGATTATATATTGAATCATGATAATTTTGACATTATTTCAAGTTTTAACTTTTAATTAAAGTTTGTATTCTATCCAAAACTATTATTGTGAAAAATATTAATAATTTAGTTTTAATTATCTATATTAGCAATATAATTAGTATAAAATTTTTTAAATTAGTATAAAAATTAAAAAATAAATTAATATATATAATATTTCATATATATAAGGATAATTAAATAAAAGTATCATAAATTTATAAAACATTAAAAATTAAATTAAAAATTTTTTGATAAAAAATTATTTTTTTAAAAATAAAATCAAATAATTTTACGAATAATATAATTTTTTTTTTAAATTAAAAAATTATAAATTATTAATTATCTTAAACAATTACTTAATTTCAACTACATTGATTACATACGGAAGTGTTTTCTATTTTGAACTTGGCTACTGCATATCTAAAGACAAGACATGACATGAATTCTATCATTCATTGTAAAATATTCTGATATCAATAATCGATCTATTATGACAATGATTCCATTAAAAGATGTCAGACATGATTTTTTGAGCTAATGTCCAAAATAACTTTTAATTAGATTGACCATTCTCTGATAAGTCAAAAATTAATTACGGGGGAGAAAAATCACAAAACTTTAGAAATACTTATATTGAATTAATTAAGTGATAGCATCGGTTGTTAATTAGCATAGTGCATGATCACAATTCACAAGAGTTCATGTTTGTTAATTTATAAATACATTAATAAATAAGGCTGTTTAGTAACTTTTGTAGTACTCGTGATTATTGCTAATCTTTTTTCTTGTATGTATTAAGGATACATAATTTTATAGAAATGTTTAATTTAAATTGAAAACAGCAATTATATGTATATGTATATGGAATGTCGGCAAGCAAAGTGAGCAACCACCATAAGATAGCAACAAGACATATACTTGTTTTAAAAAAGAAAAGAAAATTCCATAGCTTTTGTAGTATGTTAATTTATTCTTAACCCCAGTATCTATGTATGTCTATATACCTTGTTTTATCAATTCAAGCGATCCAATGTGACTTTAGCTTACCGAATACCTATCATCTCTACGAATAGTCTTGTCCAATTTACGACGAAAGTCAGCACGCACCATAATATTAATAATCAACTGTAGCTCAGCTTTCTTATCATGAATTTTTAACTTTTATCGATTAAATCGAGAGGGAGAGGTGTTGACACACTTGCCTAGAAAGTATACAGTATATATGCTTGTTCATTTAAATTATTGGATAGTTTCAATAATTTTTGTTCAAGTCAGAAGATTCAGAAGATATTTTCGTACTACTTTCAAATTTTAAAATATTCTAAAATCTTTTCGTTTCATAATTATATTTTTATACAAGACTTTATTGCCGAAAACAGAATTTAAGCGTGAATATTTTGTTTTAAAACATTCAATTATATTGGTGATTATATATATATATATATATATATGATATTGTGAATTTAAGCTATGTTTAATTTTTATGATATATTGTGATTGTTAAGTTATAGTTGCTGTAAAATAAAATTCTTGATGTCAATAATTAATAAAAAAAATTTTGAATCTTAGTAAAAATTAACATTACTAAATATTTTTTTACTTTATTGATGATAGTTCTTTATTGTTCATCTGGTAGTAGTTCTTTCCTTTTCCTTTGGAGCTTCACAATTAGTGGTTAAATTGTATAAAACTTTTAAGTGCACCTTGTATTGGGTTTCCAATATTTTAAGGGAAGCCATTGCACAACGAATCTCCTTTGGAGCTTCACAATTAATGGTTAAATTATATACAGCTTCTAAGTGCACGTTGTCTCGTGTTTCAGATATTTTAAGGGGACTAACATTAGTTTGTACTGTAATTTTTTCACTTGAGTTAGCTCCATCTCCTATTCTTAAGATTTTGAAGGAACTGCTTCTTAATTATTGGTGGAAATTAATTTTTTAAATTTTTATCTGGGCTCCATGATCTTAACTATATTCTCTATTCTAATATTATTAACATATAGATTGGTTCTTTTTAAAGTTTGCTTAAAAGAAAAAAGTGTGTATATATATATATATATATATATATGATGTCGCTGATTTTCTTTGTTATAACAGATTTACATTTATCATTAAAAAAAGACTTAGACGATGCCATTCAATTATATAACGCAGGCAACAAGTTTTTTTTTTTTTTGTTATATGAAAAATTCATGCATTCAGTCATCTTTGTGGCGTTCAGTTAGGCACAGGATTAAGTACCTACCTTCGAGAGGCACGTGACCATAGATCACACAGTACCTGGCCTTAATTATAGGGCATATGTGTAAGGATCACCTGTAGCAATATTAAGCACGGGATAAAAATCATAACCTACCCTTCAACGTTTCAATCGAAATGAAATCATAACAACTAGAACCCAAGATTATAGCGTAAAGCGTCGTCCAAATCTCAGACCACCTGGCCACCCCTGTCAGGGGTAGGCCACAAGATGTTGATAAGCCTTTTAAAGAATCTAATCCAAATTCTGAAAGGTATTCTGTGATAATATTTTCTCACCAATAGCTCACAATTTCCATCTTCAGCAAACAGTCAGCTGTCTCTGAAATGGTTTTTTAAGAATATTTACAGAACCAATTAAATTTGCATGTTGGACATTCCATGTAATCAAGTTGGTAGATGTGAATCATATAAAATGGAATAATATGTTAATCCTGAGTTCTCGGTTAATTTCTTCTGCATCTTTTACTCACCAAGTTTAATAGATAGATAGATAGATACACATATATTCTTCATGAAGATTACATAAAAGAATGAAAAATTAGTGGTCAATTAAACTGATCATTTCACAAAATTAATGCCATATAATAATTATAACCAAAATTTGATTCTTCTATCCATATTGCCAATCTGCGACTGTTTTCGGGGTGTTTCGGGGAAGTGGGAAGGGATGGTAAGGGCCCTGATTAACTGTATTATTCATGAAAAAGCTGATTAAATGGCCGCAAAATGAATTAACCCTCATCTGCAACCTACAATCCTAGTCTCAGCTATTACGATAGAAGGAGTTTTAAGCTCCATGCAAAAGCTGAGCTGGAAGGAAAAAGTGCAGAAAAAAGCACGACGAGAAAAGAACACAACATTTGACCAAACTCAGGTATGGGGGGATCCCATCTGGGTTGTTATCAGATATTTTTTGGGTTACCTTGTTTGAAAACCCGTTTCAATAATAACAACAACATTATTGAAATTGGACCACATTAACTTGTGGGCAAGCTGTTTCCACAGACAGCAAAACAAGACGCCTGCCTCTGTAGCTCCCACTATAATTAATAAAGAGAAATTTCATGCTTATATTTGTTGTTAAATTTTCTTTATTTTGTTTTATCATATCTTTTGGTGGGGTGGAGTATAGAAGGAAGATGAGCCTCTTACTAAATGTATATCCAAGCTCAAAATTTTCTTTTTTTTAATTACTTAGTTTTTACAGCATCAATCAAAACGTCTTAACTCTTACCTCGAGGTTGTGTTCGGAGAAATCTAAACATGTGAACTCCATTCTTTAAATACGGGGATAATACCATTATTTTATAATACCCTTGCATATGCACATGGATAATTAATAAGTATTGAACATAACATTAATGCTTAACGTTTATTTGGAGAATTCAATTCAATAAGGATTATAAGTGAAAGAATTTCATTTTAGTTATCTGCCAAATTCTTGAGAATTGGAAGGAAGTTACAAGGTCGACAATTAGTCAACAAAGTATCAATACTTTATAAGGGATATAATATCGTATGGATAAGGAGAAATTGATGTAAAGAGAGGCACCGGTTGAAGGTAGAAATAGTGCTAGAAATAGAAAAGAACAAGTGTCAGAATAAAAGGAAATTCAAGGCAAGCACTAGGGGAAAACTGGCATGAGGATCACCCCCAAAATAGGCATCAGACTTAGCACTGGTTATGGGCTATCGGGGGAGACCGAAGCCAGACATGGCGTCGATCATGGAACCAATTCCCCACAAAAGACATGATTGGCATCGGTTTCCCCCAAGATTGATGTCGAACATGTGTTTTTCTCCTATGAAATTTCCTTTTTGTCCTTTTTGGAATCTTCTTCCCTTTATGTCTTTAAGAGCATTTTTGTAACTACTCAGGTTCCTATAAATAGTGGCCAAACATATAGGAACCTTCATTTCTCTTTTTCTCCTCTCCCTTTCTCCCCTGTTCCTCCTCTCTGGTTATAAAGATCTCCCCCTCTGCTTTATTATTTCTTCTATTTTCTTCAATTTCTCACTAAAATCAACAATAAATCAATGCCCTTAAGCCTTTGCAAAGCTTATTATCATGAAATTTGGCAAGAAAGTTGCTGAAGGAGAAGCTAAGGTTTGAAGCAAATTGGAGATTTTCGAAATTGGTAGAGATTATGGCTTCCTAAGGCTCTAATCGAGTCACTGGTAAAGTTTTTAACACATTCTAAGTATTGATTTTATAATTGATTAAATTTAGAATCTAGGGTTTACTATATACTTGGGGAATTTGAGGATTTAAGTCTAATTTCAATAAATTAAGTTAGAATTTGTCATTTATAGGTTAGAATGAGTTAAATAGAGGTTGAATTCTAAGAAAATAGAAAGGATTCGAGAAAACGACATTTAGGTCTTAAATTGAAAAATCGAAATGAATTATGAATTAATGAATAGATATCATAATGAGAAAGGCCATGGGATTTCATTGATTGAAATAAGATAAATTATTGTAAATAGAATAAACCTCAATGGCTGGGTACTGACTTAGGAATTCAATTTAATAAACATGATCATTGCATATAGCAATTGAGGTATAGAAACTGATGCGATTATTGTTATGTTTGTAATTGGCATTAATGTCCCAAGAGAGAAACTCATTCGACATGAAGATCATTAGAAAGTATTCACCCTCTCTAAGATTGAGTGCACTTACCATGCTTTCATCATTTTAAACTATTCTTATTAACTCGAATGTTTTATAAACTAATAAACCATTTTATATATATGACTATTTTAAATAATCATAAATGGCGTGTGTTATATTGATATATGTACGAGGCTATGAGGTTGAATATAATTTTGATAAGATGAGATGGAATTGATTTTCGATAATTGCTTTAGTGAATTTTATCATAATTATGAGATATATGATTGTTTACCATGATTTTGGTGATTATTACATTGGTGATATAACTAGTGGGTTGGTATTGATATGATTATTGTAGTTACAAGGAAGTAGCCTAAGGACGAACTCAGTTTAAGGCTACTTAAGTGAGTGGGTGCACAGGTGAGGTTGATATAAGAGAGGTTGATGATACCTTTGTGATATAGAGTAGCCCATTGGTGAGAATATTAAGGACAGTCGGCAGTATCCCCATGTAACTACTTAAGATCAACGTCAGTGATGGATAATATTTTATTAAAACGAATGTATACATTATTTTTTATAAATAAAGGATGTTTTGGATTATATAATCATTAATTTCAAAAGAAAACTGATTAATAGTCTTGAGATTACTCAAGTCAAAGTAATCACTAGAAATGAGAGCCAACCTAAATGTTTTCTTAACTTACAGGCCATGGTTTCAAATTAACCAAATGTTTTATATGTTTTGCATAAAAGTTTTTATTTTAAAATTTTAAATTAAAATATTTATTACGATTATTTTATATATGTAATGATTTACTTATAAAGTTTACTTTCGTATATTCATCCCCTCACTCTATATTTTCAAGTGATTGAGTGATCGAAATGGTGGTATCATCGAGGTTTAGCATCATTAAGATAAGCTTCCCTTCCTTAACTAACATTTAGATTTTCTTGGGCAATTGAGAGATTTAAATATGAAACTTATGTATTTTATTGATTTAAAAATGTATTTTGTATTTAATATGTTTGAATATTTTATAAATTATGATGATTTACTTTCATGATAAATTTTTAGAAATTTTAATATGAGAATGAGATGGATACATATGAAAATTATGATTTGAAATAAAGAGGTTTAATTATTTAATTTTTTATGATTTAAACATAATGTATGATATTTTTTGAGTGATGAGTACATAAAAGTGTACATACACTAAGGTTTAAATTCATTATTTTACACTTCAAATATGATTAGCTCTCTTCATTTATGTATATTTCTAGTTTTTGATGTTAAATTTACTTTGTTTGTAATTTCAGTTAATTTTTATTTTAATGCAGTCAACGTAAAAAGACTAAATTTTTATTCAAGAGAGCTATTTAGGCAAAACTTGATCCATTAGAAAGCTAACTCATTGGGGTAAAACTTTTATATTTGGTCTAACCATCAATTTGGGCTTTAAATTATATTTTTGATGTCATCAATCAAGCCCCATTATTATTCCAGTCCAGCTCGACTATGCTTCAGTATTTTATCTATATTTTTTTATAGAAATTTTGGATTGACCTGAGACAAGTGACATTTGAAAGATGAGTCAAATATATACAACTTTCATGTTTATCACGGAAGCTGAATCATTGATCTTTGAGGTCATCCATTATGTTTTTGTGATGGTTAGAATATTTCAACTTCATTTGTCAAAGTTTTTAACTTAATTGTCAAATATTACAACTACCTACTTTGACATTTAGC